>JAMKQA010002205.1:0-23300 GCA_024699735.1 Posidonia australis | reverse complement strand
TCTATCTTTCATAGAAAAACATCATTAAAATTAACTTAGCAACATGCATCTCATTTCATGAAATCTTCACGCATTCCATACATTTATCATGTATTTATCATACATTTATCCACATTTAATCATCATTTATTTTGCATTAATCAATACCATTCTGGGTTCAAAAATGGCATACCGTTTTTCGTTCCGGTCGACCGAAATCCCCTAATTCGGTCGGCCGAAACAATTCGGCATTCCGAAACCCTGACAAATAAACCAGTTCCCCCTTAAAACGGTCGACCGAAATCATCTGGTCGTCCAAAATCCCCTGATTCGGTCGACCGAAACATTTCGGTCGTTCGATTCAGTGATCCAGGGAACTACCTGGGAGCATTTCGGTATGCCGAAATCAATTCGGCATACCGTTTTCTGCCGTTGTAGAAAACATCCCAGGCCACCTTCCTCCTTTTCTCCCCCAAGTGGGAGCGAAGATCGGACCTCCAAACAAACACCATAAATTTCCAATAAAACATGGGGTGTAGACCTCCAAGTCTACTTCAAAACCCCTCAAACAAATCACAAATCCACTAAGCATGCTGTTCTAACGAAAATCACAAAGCCATGGAGCTCAAAAATCATCACTGTAGCATGCTTTCACAATATCCACAAAATTCACAGAAAAACCCCATAAAATAGCATGATATCATCCTAAACATGCTATTCAACTCATTCACATCATTTCTACATTTTATCATGATTTAAACAGCATTTTTCATGCATTAAACAAGTTCTTTGCCCTAAAATGGCATGTACTGCAAACGGAAGAGAAGAAGGGATGAGGACGCGTACCTGGCTTCGGCGAGCCTCGCGTACCCTCCTCCGGTGGTGCACGGCACCAACCCAGCCTCCCCACGCTCGCGCGGACTCTCCAGACGCGCGAAGCCTCCGCAACAACCACCCACTTCTCTCGCTCCCTCTCAACTTCTCTGCCTCTCCCCCAAGCCAAGCACCTCCTCTTAAAGCTCCCCGCCATGCCAGCCTCCCCGGAATCCCGCCGACGCTCCTCAGCTGCTCGTAGCTCTGAGTGGAGGGGATGGATCGGGCAGTCCTCCCCCGCTAGCTCACGAGGCTTCCAGGCTCGTCACGGGTGCGGAGAGAGAAAGATGGTTAAGGCACGGCTGGCTCTTGACCAAGTCAGAGCCCAAGCCCAAGTGGGTCCACCACAAGCACGGTTCTCAAGACAGAACCGACCCACTGGCCACAGAAGACACACCACAGGGGAGAAACCAAAGCACAGAACACAGAGGGAACCCACAACCAACAAACACAAATTAGATTTACCATTAATAAACTATATACAAATAATTACAAGAAATCCATGGTTTATATCAAAATGGAAAAATCCAAGCACAGATGTTACATAAACTGTAGTATATTCTATGTGATTCCCTAATCAATTAATTTGATGTCACGGACAACAGGATAAGAGCTTAGAATCACACCTACATTATATGATGTTTGGAACTGGCACTAGGTTTTGTGTTGGGAAGGAATTAGCAATAATGAAAATATCCATGTATCTCCAATATCTTGTTACCAGATACAGGTACATATACATGACACCATACTACAAAAAATGGCAAAAAATGGCTTGTTTTTCGTATATATTCATATAATGGACATTCCAAAGGCTTGAAACTACATACTTTTTTGTTGCGATGACTGGAATATCGACTACCGCAAACATCTTTTCTAAACCTACCACAATAAAGAACCTTACACTAAAATAATCTATTATCATTATAGGAGCTTACTAATCCATGGGTTCGTATCTTCAGTTGAAGTGCATAGGTGTAATGTCATAGTCATGTTTCTAAGTATTTAACAATATATAGCTATCAATAATAAAGATGATAATACAAATTTATGACAATCTAAATTACACGTTGTTCAAGTAAACTAGTTAATTGGAAATATAATATAGAAGAAGTAAAACAAGGTCTGATAAAATTTATAGTACATGATGAACAACTATTTAATTTTTCTGAAAATAAAAGATTTAAAAATTGTGTACAGAATTATTTAAACACACAATTTAAAGGTTATTCTAAGAATACTACTAAAAATATAATTTATAAAACATTTAAAAAACATAAAAAAAAATTTAATTTGAATGTTTTATAGTTTATTTTGTAAAATATAATTAACTTATAATGTTTGGACAAGTCCAAATAATTTTCTTTATTTATGTTTAACTGTAAATTGGATAAACATAGAATGGAATTTGTAAAAAAGATTAATTGCTTTTAGACTTTTTGATCATTCACACACTAGAAAAGCAATAGCAAATATTATAGAACATATTACTAAAAAAATTAAAATATATAATAAAATTAATACAATATCTTCTGATAATGCTTCTAACAATAATGTTGCAGTAGGAAAAATAAAAAGGAATTTAAAACTTGTATTAAATAGTGATTTATTTATTGTAGGTGTTGTTGTCAGATTTTAAATTTAATTATACAAAAATGTATAGATTGCATTAGGCTTTATATAGAAAATATAAGAACAACTATTTTATTTATTCAAATATCACATAAAAGATTTCAAGAATTTAAATACTTATGTGCAGAATAAGATTTACAAGCTAAAAAATTTAAATTAAATATTCAACATAGATGAAATTCAACATATGATATGTTAACTTCATGTTTACCTTATAGTAACATAATTACAATATATTATAATTCAAGATTTAATTATTTATTAAATGATAAAGATTGACATAATACTAATGTAATTCATACATTTTTAAAACCATTTTATGCTGCAACTAATCAATTATCTGGTCAATATTATCCTACTAGTTCTCAAGTTTTAGTTAATTTATTTAATATTACAAATACTTTTCAACAAAATAAACAAATCACAAAATTTGAAAATATTATTTAAGTTATGGAAGAAAAATATAATATTTATTGGGAGGAACCTTCAATGTGGGCATGCTTAGCATTAATCATGTATCCTAGGCATATATTAGTTAATTGCATGGTACTTATAGATAATATTTTTTGTAATATGAATGAAAATGAAAAAATAGACGACTATATAATAAAATTAAGAAAACCTTATATGCATTATTTGAAAATTTGTTATAAATTATGGTGAAAGTAGCTCTAGTGCACATACATCTAATTTTATAGGAACACATAGTAGTAGTAGTAGTAGTATTAGTAGTAGTAGTAGTAGTTCTTCATTTTAGAGTAGATTAAATAAAAAAATGTAAAATCAATAACTAATAATGAATTAGAAAATTATTTAGAATGTGAGTTTACGTTTAGTGATATTGAAATGGATAACTTAAATGTATTAAAGTGGTGATCTAATACTGTTGTTAGGTTTCCTATAGTTTCTAAAATGGCTAAAAATTTACTAATGATTCTAGCATCTACTGTGGCGTCCAAGTCTGCATTTTCTGCAAAAAAAGAGTTTTAAATAATATAAGATATAAGTTATCTGAAAAATCTGTAGAAGCCTCTGTTTACTTGAAAGATTGGTACGATGCAGTTAATCGTCTATAAAACTTAAATTTAAACGACAAATCAAAAAATGCAAAGACATTAATTTTAACGAGAACGAAGGCTTTTGCTACTGATTAAAGAATATGAATAGATTTGTTTTGTAAAATTTTTAATATATATTAATGTAATAATTGTAAATATCAAAATGTAAATTTTTGAATATCTAATGTATTTTTCATGTTTTTTTATGTATATAATATATATCAATTATTTAATGATAAATAATTTTTTTAAATTTGTATTAATGTAATAATTGTTAATGTAAAATGGTGAATTTTTTTTAAGTTTTTTAATAATAAATTAATTATTTAATAATAAATAATTTTTTTAATTTAAAAAATCGACTAGATAGATAGACCCACCCTGCCCAGCCCGGCCTTGCCCATGGCTTGGTCCAATGGCAGATTGTGGACTGTATCGGACCGAGGTAATAGAAAATTTGACCAGACTTGATTATTTATACAAGACGGGCTGCGCCAATCCAGTCTAAGTTCGTCTAGACTTAGTATTTGTCTATCCGATTCGATCTAATTTACATGACTAGATACATATCCTCTTGGAAATTCTACCTTGACCTTTTCCTTTATGTTTCTCATATTTTCAACAACCAGTTGAATGAGATCTATATCGGATTTTGTCCCTACACTGGGATGATGGGATCAACTTCCTTCACCGATGCTCTGTCATATATAAAAGTTTAGATTGAAATTATCTAGTCTCGACGTTGTTGCCAAGACAATACCAATGTTATGTTCGTCGATGTTGAGACGCTACAACATCCTTGCATTCCTTGGAGTACATTAGTGATTGAGGAGTGAACATCGTAATGTGTAAGTCCATTTTGTGTGCAAGACTCTCAAAGAAATTCCGTAACAAGGTGGACGGCAAATGATGCATTGCCTATACAAGATTCATAGTGAAACTCCTGAATAAGTAGATCAATAAAATAATCTATTATTAACATCCTGATAAATTAAGATATAAAGACTAACTTCATTTATTTTTGATAAATAATCAATTCATAAAGGCTAAAGTTACATAAACACACTAGATAAAGATGCGAAAGAAAGGAGTCTCTACCTCACGTGCCATGTCATTCATCACGTGCCTCTGCAAATCTCATTCACCCCCCAGTCCAGATCTCTCTCCCTCTGATCGTTCCTCCTCCTCCTCTTTCTCTTTCCTATTTGCATCTCCGATCATGTCGACCTCCACACCAGCCACTCCGCTGCTGAAGGAGGAGTTGGACATCGTGATCCCGACGATCCGGAACCTGGACTTCCTGGCGATGTGGAGGCCTTTCCTCGAGCCTTACCACCTGATCATCGTCCAGGACGGGGACCCGTCCAGGAAGATCCACGTCCCCGAGGGGTTCGATTACGACCTCTACAACCGCAACGACGTCAACCGCATCCTCGGCCCCAAGGCCTCCTGCATCTCCTTCAAGGACTCCGCCTGCCGCTGCTTCGGCTTCCTCGTCTCCAACAAGAAGTACGTCTTCACCATCGACGACGACTGCTTCGTGAGTATTCAAAACTCTGCCCCCTCTTCTTTTGGATCCTACACAGTTTGTTTTCTTCTTTGTGATTAGGCTAATTCAGTGTATCGTTGGGCTGGATCTTGAATGAGTTGTTCTGTTTTTCTTTTTCTTTTATAAATTGAGAATTGCACGAGACCTTGGTTCCATGTAAACCTTTTTCTTCTCTTTAGTTAGTTTGTGATTGATTATCTAATAACAATTAGCTCTAGGGCAATGTGCTCATGTAAGATTCGTAATGACTATGTATTTTAGTTTGTCTTGTATCTGTTATTTGACCATCGCTTCCACTGATGAGTATTACATGAGTTGTAGGCCAAACACACTTCGAAATATAAACGACACAAAAGCTATTCAAGTTCAGTTATTTTCTGGAGTATGTATGATTAACTTGTTAATGTGACACTGTATCTTAGTTCTAGGATACCAGCTCATCATTCTTGTACAAATTCATCATGCTTTACTTGATTTAGTTCCTCACTGATCAGAAACCTTCTTTTATATGCTTGTGGGTGCTCTATTTAGGATTTCTTTCTAAGGTTATGGCTTGAACAAGTAGTAATTTTTTTTCCAAATGAAAGTTTTTTGGATTTCCTTTTGCTCAAGCTCTAACTAGCATGACTATTTGATATTATTTCATAGGTTGCCTCAGACCCATCTGGCCAAAAGATCAATGCACTTGAGCAGCACATAAAGAATCTTCTTAGTCCATCTACTCCTTTTTTCTTCAATACTTTGTATGATCCATACAGAGAAGGCGCAGACTTTGTTCGTGGATACCCTTTTAGCCTCAGGGAAGGTGCTCCAACTGCTGTGTCTCATGGCCTTTGGCTCAACATTCCTGATTATGATGCTCCAACACAACTTGTCAAGCCTCATGAAAGAAATACTAGGTATTAATGTGTATATGTAGTGGACTTTTTGAGTAAAATAAATTTTAAATAATGGAACTTCTTAACATTCTTTTTTTTAATTCTATTTCCATGTCAGATTTGTTGATGCAGTTCTCACCGTACCGAAGGGGACCCTATTCCCCATGTGTGGAATGAATTTGGCTTTCAATCGTGAACTTATTGGTCCGGCAATGTACTTTGGGCTAATGGGAGATGGACAGCCTATTGGACGATACGATGATATGTGGGCTGGATGGTGCATGAAGGTTTGGATCCACTTCCCTGTTTTTATTGATAAATTGCCTTTTTTCCCGATAAATGGAAGAGGCTTCCTAATTGTTAACGGGTTTTTGAGAAGCTTCTACAGAAACAGAAATAGAAAAGCTCAAGTATTATTTATATTTCTTGCAAAAACTGATTCCTGATCAGTAGATATTTTGGCAGCTCACAAGTGGAGCTATACCTCTAGCAATAAATAACAATTATCTGCACTATGTATGGCCCTAGTTTATAATTGAAAAATCAAGTGCAAAGTTTCTGTAGTTTAAATTGTACATATATTTTTGTGTTTTACATGTATAATCTCATACTGATGATATTCAGGTGATTTGTGACCACATGGGTTGGGGAGTCAAAACTGGTCTTCCATACATTTGGCACAGCAAGGCAAGCAACCCATTTGTGAACTTGAAAAAGGAATACAAGGGGATCTACTGGCAAGAAGAGATTATCCCCTTCTTCCAGACTGCCACTTTTCCAAAAGAATGCATGTCTGTTCAGCAGTGCTATATTGAGTTGTCCAAACAGGTAAAAGAGAAGCTTGGAAAGTTAGATCCCTACTTTGACAAGCTTGCAGATGCGATGGTCGCATGGATAGATGCCTGGGATGAACTTAATCCTTCTGATAAAACAAACTAAACGTGGTGGTTTCTTGCAGCACTCTGTTATATTTATTGTTTTTGTTAGTGTTGTAGGATGTTATTCTCTTAAATCAGTGTTTTGAGTTCTCTAATTTGTAATTCTGCTTATTTCAATACTTGATGCTTGAGTTTTTCTTAGGTAAGCATTCATTATTTCTGCAGTCTGTAATCTTTTTTACATTATCATATGTGTTGACAATGGTATACGTATATTTATTTGCAATTATATTGAATGGTTTCCTATTTTGTCGATTGGAATGACGTGGTGTAGCAAGTCTTGGGTGTGTGTTAGATGTTCTTCCCATTTTTTCTTCTAGATGATGGGAAGCTTAACTGGTTGTCTTTAAAGTGATGGTTTTTAAAGTGAAGGTTGCCTTGTTGGGTTCTTCAACCCTATGTATCACATCCCTCGTCTCAAACCAAGAATGAGGTTCGCACGATGAGGTTTGTGTAGGGGTTGAACCTCAGGCATAGGCGTAAAAGGAGCATCAAGACAAATTAGTGTGAAAGGTGCAATGAAGAGGAAACAACATGCCAAGAGATTAGTATGGAAATGTCACATGGGACATAGTTGTGAGTGTCAAGGGATAGTTAGTATGTAGTGAATGTGCAAGAGAGAGACCAAGAGGGTCGTGTGCATACATTGATCAAGTAGGGTATAAGTAGGGCATGGACCATGACATGTTGTGCGTGGGGTGAGCTACGTGTGGGCATTTAACCAGGTGGGTCATGCGTTGGCCTTGATTGTGTAAGTCATGCGCAAGCACTGATGGTAGCAAGTTGTGCGTAGCATGACCAAGACGCTTAGGTAGTGCATGGACTTAATGAGGTGTTGTAGGATGATGACACTATCTAAATACATGTGTAGATCAACACACGTCTATTGTAGTCAAGCACATTGATGGAGTTAAGCGTGCATAGGCTTTACGTGGTGTGGTGTTAAAGCCAGGAATCAAGAAAATTGATGGCATGAATAGAAGGAGCTTCGTTGTGCTTTAGTGTGCACGAGTAAAAGAACTTCAATGCACTTAAAGTATCTGTGAGTGGAGCTTAAGTACACATTAGTGTGCATGGGGCAAAGACAATGTTGGAGTTTTAATGTAACGAGTTGTAATTGATTATGGGCAATTATGTGTTCTAATTATGGGGGTGTGTGTGCTCATGTGTATATAAACATGTGTAGAAGCGAAAGAAGGCCAATGAGTGTGGTGTTGTGCCTTACTTTCCAACCTTGTGCGCAAAATATTCTATAAGTAAGAAAGAAAAGGGTGCTTTCCTGTAACTTTGCGTCTTCCATTGTGATTGTGTGTGCATGAACTAGTGCATAAGTGTTGTATGTGTACACTTGTGTATGAGAAGTTCTTGAGTGGGTGAATTACTATAAGGATACTGAATTGAAGTTGTGTGCTTAATCAACAATGCCACACAATTTATTTTTAGTGTTTGAGAAAAAGACGTGATACTACGTACTTGTTCTTTGTGAAGGCTATGTTACAATTACGATGTAAGAAAAATACGAATTTATATAAATAAATTCATTCTCAAGATCTATCATCTCAAATCATGACAAAAATGATTAAAAAGCAGAAACATACTTAGATCAATGTAGTAATCTTTGCTTCGTTTTCTTAGATATGGTTGTAATACTCGAAAATTCATTTAATTGTAAATATATTTTTTAATGAATTTTATAATGTAAGGGTGTTACTAGTGGAAGGCTATTTTAATAATTCTGTGGTTTTAGTGCTTGGATCTCACTGTTTGGCCAGTTCTGTGCCTAATTCTCTAGTGGAGGCATTATGCTTCTATAGTTGTATGTGTGCGTGGTTGTGTGGGTGAAAACCATTTATTGGGCTTTGTGTTTATGTTGGTTGGTTATGAGAGATGTGCAACTGCGCATGCACATTGAGGAGTAGTGGTGCACGTAGGCAACTAACACCAGCCATGCATATTTAAGCAGAGGACGAGTCGTGTCTTCCCACCACACCACCCCTTTCCTTCCCCGTCACTCCTCCTATTCTTCTCCCTCCCCGAGCACACATCTCCACCTCTCCACCTTCACTCCTCGTCCTTCAGCTTTTCTCACTCCTTCCTTCTCCTTTTCCTCCTTCCCCCTGTTTTCCCCTATTCCCATTCACCTCTGTGTGTCGGCAGAGTGAGTGAGAGAGGGAACGAGGAAGTGTTGTGGTTTGGGCTAACGAGTGGAGCTCCAACATTCTTCCTTGAAGGTACGAGAGCTCGAGGTCGAGGTTGGGATTGTCGGAGAGCTTGTGGTTGGCTGGAGAGTCACCGGCGGTTGTTGTAAGGTACACACCTCACACTTTCTTGTAGAATGCATGAAAATGTAATAAATGCCTACGATTGCATGAAATCTAGGTGTATAATGTGTTTATGAATTTATTGTGAATTGTAAGGCATTTATGGCCATTGATGGTGGTTGGTGTGTTCGGGTCATTTTTTATTCCTTTTGCCTAGTGATATTTTTATCTTGAGCTATAATGTATGGATTGTAGTTTTGTTAGTGTGGATTTGGAGTAGACTCATGTGTCTACGTCTCGTGTTTTATTCATGATTTGTGGATTTTTCTTAGTGGGTCCACCCTTGGTCCCAAGTTCGGTGAGGAATCAGATTAGTGCTCGGGCCATGTTTACTGGAATCGAGAAAATCAGTATGCCCTTTTTGAATCGATATGTCATTTTCTGTCAGATCTGTCCCCTTGGTTCTTGTTTCGGTCGATCGAATTCATTCGGTCTACGTTGTAACTCTTTGGGTGTTGACAGTTGACCTAGTTTGATCGACCGTTCTTCGGTTTACTGAACTAGGGATTTTCGGACAACTGTTTTGAGGTTTGATTTACTGTCTTTGGTGCCTTTAGCCCAGTTCGGTCGACCGGTCCAACTTGGTATGTCAGATTAGGCCTAAGTATTGTTTTGAAGGTGATTTTGGTGGTTTTACAGGATTGGTTTGTATTGTCTATATTGAGGCAGATTGTGGGTCATCAGTGGTGGTCTTATGTAGACACCTAGTGTGCTGGTTTTGTGGATTTTGAAAGATATAAAATGGTTTTACAAAGTGATTTCAAAAGAGATATAACTCGGTTTGGAAATGAGTTTTCAGTGCTTACTGTGTGTTGGCCAAGATATTGTGGGCTGTGCTGCTTGGACTAGGGGATGTGACGACATTCCTAGGTGGTAAGGTGTATTACCTAAGTTAAGGTTGGGAACCAAGAGACTATAGCCAAGTATTCGTCAGGTCTTGGAGGTATGAAACTTCTTAACTATCGTTCGCAAAGTTGAGGTTGAGGTTTGTGGATTTTAGCTGTCGACTACACTCAAAGGTATGATACTCTAGTTGTTTCCAGACACTAAGAGTCGAGGTACAGCTAGTGGCGAGGAGACGCTCCCATAGACTGAGTACCATGTGGAGGATGCTGAAAGGATGAACCCTATAGTGGTCAAAGTGAGTAGTGCACGTGCCCCGCACCTGGTAGCGTCCTGAGTGACAAGACAACCTTCCTAGGTGAGATTGGCATTGTGAGGGTTCTCCAGGTGGGAGGACAATGGGACAGATTTCCTCCTACACAAGGTGGTGGATTCGTGGCAGTGTAATGCACCTTGGTGGCTGCTTATGGCCAGAATTGGTTGCCTGGCGTTGGAAATCATGACTCAGTGTGGTTGTGGTTTTAGCTAGTGTGGCTTATGCTTGAGATTTTGGCCAACATGGCCTGAATTTTGGTGGTTTTGGCTAGTTAGGCCTGGTTTTGATATAGGGATGATTTTCCTGTGAGCTTGTGACTTCAAAAGGGAATGGATAAAATATTTTGAAATGTGGTTTGTGGCTTTGGCCAGTTGGGCCTGATTTACGAGGCTTGGTGGATTTGGTAAAAAATGATTTCGAAGTGGTTTTAAAGAGAAAAACTTGGTTTTATTTTTTCAAGGTTTTTGTGAGGTGTATGCTGAGTGATTTTTTGGTCACTCACATGTGTTTTCATGTGGTTTTAGGTTGTAGGTGTAGACAAACAGCTATTGGTGAGTTTAGTGCACATAGCTAGAGTCTCGTAGTAGCATACACAAGTTTTTAGTAATTTAGATGCTTCAAATTAGCCTTTAATTTCCTATAATTTAGTTTTAAATTATGTTGAAATTATTTAAGCTAATGTGTTTGTGTTAGTAGTGATGCGGGTCATTACAGATCTTGTATCAAAGCATCAGGTTCACTACATTGCACTAGCTTAGAGCATCTAGTTTAGAGACTTTATAGGTTTGCATGCATGGTTGTGTCTACACCTGTTGGTTTTCACCATATTTTCTGGTTGTTATTTTTGACTATTTTGCAGGTATTTTGCTCCTCTCCTCCTACATGATGTCTGGTCGTGGTCGTAAGGATAAGGCCCCTTTCAAGAAATCTGAGCCTCGTGAAGGTGGTGGATGGAAGGCCATGCGTGCCGAACTACAGAGCTTAGTGCATGGAATCTCCTATGCCCTTGGCAAGAGTAGTTCTAGTGATTCATCACGAGATCTGTGGCTGTAGCAGTTGAGTAAGCTCTGTCTGCCGACGTTTCGAGGCAAGGGTGGTACTAAGAAGAGTGAGGCTTGGCTAGAGAGGATGGTGAAGATGCTGGATAGCATGGCGTGCCTAAAGGAGCATTAGGTGCGGCTAGCTACTTACCTATTGGAAGGTGAGGTAGATAAGTGGTGGAAGTCAGTGAAGCAGCTGCAGTTCTCAGACACGACTACTGTCAATATCAAGTGGAAGGACTTTGAGGCAGCCTTCTATGAGAAGTACTTCCCTTATTATGTGAAGGAACAATTCAGCCGAGATTTCCAGAACTTGGAGTAGTGCAACATGTTTGTGCTCTAATATGAAGTTGCTTTTGCCTATTTAGAGTGTTTCTCTCCTACCTATCCCTCAAAGGAGGAGTAAGCATAGAGATTCCTAGATGGCTTGAACCTAGATTGAGGCTGAAGGTAATGGGTTGCCGATGCCAGATGGTGGTGGATATGGTTGGAATGGCCATCCGCTTTGAGGAAGAATACAAGAAGTATAAGGAGCGTCTTTCCCGAGGGAAGGGTAGGTCTTTCTTCACTTTTCGATTGTCTTTCTTTGATATGCCAAGTTTTAGCGATTTAGGTAGTCCAAGGAAGAAGAGGAAAGGAAAGTCTGGTGGTTTCTCTATAGGTCGATATAGTTTCGCTGGTCACAGTGGTGTTGGCTTCAGTCAAATAGGTTCCAGTGCTCTCGGTGGAAATTAGTGTTACTAGTGTGGTCAGGTGGACCATATTGCTAGTAATTGTCCTCGTTTGCAGCAGGCTCCGAATTCGGGGGTGTGCTACAACTATGGGAAGTCAAGGTATATCTAGAAGTTCTGCTCAGATCCTCCCAAGAAGGCAAGAAGTGCACCGCAACAGTTGACGAAGGGACAAGTATTCACTATTTTAGCCCTTGACGTAGGACTTTTGGGAGACATGGTGGAGGATAAGGATGAGTAGTGGTGTTGTATAACTCTCTATGTAATTATTGTAATCTCTCTTGTAATTTGGACAATTGTCTGATATATGGATGTTGTTTTTGTTGTTGTACTTGACCATTTAGGTTCCTTTCTTATGGTGAGCCAGATGGCTAAGATATTGTTTGACTTAAGGAGTTCTCTCTCCTATGTCTTTGAGTCTTTTGCTTCAGAGATAGAGGATAGGCTAGCTAGACTAACCTTTCATCTCGATGTGGTGATGCCACTAGGAGAGCACAATTTAGCTTGGAAGTATTTGTGGTTTGTCGACTTGACACTGACTGATAGAGAGTTTGATGCCAGCCTCATAATTATGGACATACAGGAGTACGATGTGATACTCAGCATAGACTGGTTGGCGCAGTAGTCTGCTTTGATAGATTGTGCTTAGGGAAGGGTGTATTTTGGGTCTTCATGAGATGGTACCTTGTTTGTGCATGATGTGCGTCAGGATGAGCCTAAGTTTGCCATTTCAGCAATGAAGGCTTACAAGTCGCTAGCTAAGAGTTGTATGGGGTATCTAGCTAGTATAGTTACTTCCACTTCTCCTAAGTTAGGTGTTCATGATATCTATGTAGTTTGTAAATATCCCAACTTGTTCCTTGACAATCTGCCTGGTATACCACCTTACAGAGAGCTAGAGTTCTCGATTAAGTTGGTTCTGAGGTTTGGTACTATCTCGAAGCCTCCTTAACATGTGGCACCAGCGGAGTTGAGAGAGCTTAAGACCTAGTTGCAGGAGTTGTTGGACAAGGGTTTTATCAGGCCTAGTGTTTCTTTGTAGGGAGCGCTTGTCTTGTTCTTCCGCAAAAGGATGTTCACTTGAACTATGTATCGACTATGGAATACTAAACCAGATCACGGTGAAGAATAAGTATCCCTTGCCTCGCATTGATAACATGTTCGACCAATTGCAGTTTGCTTCTGTATTTTTGAAGATTGATCTAAGGTTAGGGTATCACGAGCTGAGGATACAAGACTCAGACATTCAGAAGACTGCTTTTTGGATGCGGTACTAGCATTACAAGTTCACGGTTATGCCCTTGGGCTTAACCAATGTGCTGGCTGCATTTATGGATTTGATGAATAGGATCTTTAGTTCTTTTCTAGACCAGTTTGTAATAATGTTTATGGACGATGTTCTGGTCTATTCTATAGATGTGGAGACTCACACCTTACATTTGAGGGCAATGTTGGATACTTTGAGGTGACATTAGCTGTATGCCAAGTTCTCCAAGTATGGTTCTAGTTGAGTGAAGTCATGTTCTTCGGCCATTTGATTTCTGGAGAAGGCATTAGAGTAGATCCTACCAAGGTAGAGGTAATGAGTAGTTGGGGGAGGCCCAAGATGGTGACGGAGATCCAAAGCTTCTTAGGTTTGGCGGGCTACTATAGGAGGTTCATTAAGGATTTCACCTCCATAGTTGCGCGTTTGACAGAGTTGACCAAGGAAGTTCTGTTCTTCTGGGATCATAATTGTAAAGCGAGCTTCAATGAATTGAAGGCTTGTCTGGTTTTTGCTTCTGTATTGACTCTGCCTTCTGGGAATGGTGGCTTCACAGTGTACAGTGATGCTAGTGGTGTGGGGTTGGGTTCTGATACAGTATGGCAATGTTATAGCCTATGTTTCTCATCAATTGAAGGATCACAAGAAGAACTACCCTACCCATGATCTAAAGATGGCTACTGTAGCGTTTGTCTTGAAGCTTTGGTGGCACTATCTATATGGGGAACAGTTTGAGGTCTTCACCGATCATCAGAGTTTGAAGTATATGTTCACTCAGAGGGACTTCAACATGAAACAGTGCCGGTGGTGGAGTATTTGAAGAACTACAATTTCAGTTTGTCTTATCACCCTAGGAAGGCTAACGTGGTTGCCGATGCTCTAAGTCGGCATACGCACGTGATGACGAGCTTGATGGTCAAGGTGTGGATAATGCTGGAGGATCTAGTGGGTTGTAGCCTTAGAAGGCAAGCTAAGGGAATGGTTGGCGCCTGGGTGGTCAACCGTTCTGTTTGCCTCAAGCTGGTGGTTCATTGTCGCTCGTCAGCAATTAGATCCGTTTGTTTAGGCTATCTTTGAGAAGTTGGAGGTTAGTGGATAGGCTCATTTCTTTGTTGGGGTATACAGAAAGCTAAGATATGATCTGCTTTTGTATGTGTCCCATCATGAGGAGGCTAAACAGAGATTGTCGAATAAATCTCATCAATCCAAGTACACCATTTACCTAGGGAGTACGAATATGTACTAGGATTTGAAGAGGAATTTTTGGTTGCCTGGCATGAAGAGAGATGCTATTGACCACGTAGCAAGGTGCACAACCTGCCAACTGGTCAAGGTAGAGCACCAAAGACTTGGAGGGACATTGTAGTCATTAGACATTCTTGTGTGGAAATGGGAGCACATCTCCATAAATTTCATGACTAGTTTGCCACGTACTCAGAGGAAGAACGACATCGTGTGGGTGATCTTGGATCGACTGACCAAGTCCATGCATTTCTTGATAATACGGGTGAATCTTCCAATGCATCGACTAGTAGAGTTATATGTGTCGGAGGTCGTTCGGTTGCATGGTGTTCCTATGTCCATTGTGTCAGATAGAGACACGAGGATTATCTCAAGATTTTGAAGAACTCTGCAGGAAGCCTTTGGCACGATGCTCAATTTCAGTATAGCATTTCATCCTCAATCAGATGGTCAGATAGAGAGGATCATTCAAACGCTAGAGGATATGCTCAGAGCATGTGCCTTGGATCTGCAAGGAAGTTGGGAGGACTACTTTTCATTGATTGAGTTTGCCTACAACAATAGTTATCACTGGAGCATTGGGATGGCATCGTACAAAGTATTGTATGGTCGACCATGCAGATTGCCCATTTACTGGAATGAAGTGGGTGAACGTCAATAATTTGGTCCTGAGATTGTACAACTCTATGCATACAAGGTGGAGTTAATCTGTAGCATATTGGTGGCTGCACAGAGTCGGTAGAAAGAGCTATGTCGATAGGAGGCAAATTGTACTAGAGTTTCTGGTGAGAGACTATGTTTTCCTGAAGGTATCATCGACTAAAGGCGTGATGAGGTTCGGGAAGCGTGAGAAGTTGAGTCTCTACTATATTAGCCTGTAGTAGATCACACATTGGGTTGGTTAGATTGCTAATAGTTTGGATCTGCCACCAAAGTTGTCGTCTGTGCACAACATATTCCATATCCCCATGCTGAGGAAGTGTCTGGCTGATGCATCACAAGTGATTCTAGGTCAGCTAGAGGTGCTCCAAGAGGATTTTTCATTTGTGAAGGATGTCGTCCAGATCATCGACAGGAAAGCGCAGGTGTTGCGAAACAAGGTGATTCCACTTATTCTTGTGCGATGGCAGCATCCTTGAACTGAGGAGGCCACATGGGAGTGTGAAGATACCATCATAGTCCAATATCCATATCTATTCCCCTAACAATGATTTTGGAGGCGAAATCCTTTTGTAAGGTGGTTAGGATGTAGCATCTCGAAATTCATTTAATTGTAAATATACTTTTTAATGAATTTTATAATGTGTGGGTGTTACTAGTGCACGACTATTTTGGTAATTCTATGGTTTTGTACTTAGGTCCCACTATTTGACCTGTTTTGTGCCTTGTCCTCTAGTGGAGGCACTGTGCTCCTGTAATTGTGTGTGTGCATAGTTGTGCAGGTGAAGACCATTTGTTGGGCCCTACGCTTGTGCTGGTTGGTGCTGGGAGACGTGCTACTGTGCATGCACATTGAGGGGCAGCGATGCACGCAGGCAACTAACAACAGCCATGCATATTTAAGTAAAGGATGGGTCGTGTCCTCTCGCCACACCACCTCCTTCTTCCTTCCCCATCACTCCTCCTCCTCTTCTCCCTCCCCGAGCGCACTTCTCCCTCTCTCCACCTTCACTCCTCATTCACCTCTCCACCTCACACTCCTTCCTTATCCTTTTCCTCCTCCTTCCCCCTGTTTTCCCCTCTTCCCTTCCACCTCCACGCATTGATAGAGTGAGTGAGAGCGGGAGGAGTAGAGCGTAGTGGTTCGAGCCAACGAGATGAGCTTCGACCTTCTTCTCCAAAGGCACGAGAGCTCATGGTCAAGGTTGGGATTGCTAGAGAGCTTGTGGTTGACCAGATAGTCGTCGATGGTCATCACACTCTCTTGTAGAATGCATGAAAATGTAGTAAATGCCTAGGATTGCATGAAATCTAGGTGTATAATGTGTTTATGAATTTATTGTGAATTGTGAGGCATTTATGGCTATCGATGGTGGTTGGTGTTTTTGGGTCGTTTTTGACCCCTCTTGCCTTGTGATTTTATTTCTTGAGGTATAATGTATGGATTGTGGTTTTGTTTCTGTGGATTTGAAGTAGACTCATGTGTCTACGTCTCGTGTTTTATTCGGGATTTGTGGATTTTTCCTAGTGTGTCCACCCTTGGTCCCAAGTTGGGGGAGGGCTCGAGCCATGTTTACTAGAATCAGGAAAATCGGTATGTCGTTTTTGAACGATATGCCATTTTCCTGTTAGATTTGTCCCCTTGGTCCCTATTTCAGTCAACAGAATTTGTTCAATCTTCCATTATGGGCCCTTGGGTGTTGACAATTGATCCAGTTTGGTCAATCGTTCTTCTTCAATCTACCGAACTTGGGATTTTCGGACAACCATTTTGAGGTTCAATTTACCGTTTTCGGTGCCCTGAGCCCAATTCAGTTGATTGGTCCAATTTGGTATGCCAAATCAGGCTCGAGTACTGTTTTGAAGGTGATTTTGGTGGTTTTGCCGGATTGATTTGTATTACCTATATTGAGGCAGATTGTAGGCCATTAGTGGTAGTTTTATGTGAATATTTGGCATGCCGATTTTGTAAGATATAAAATAGTTTTGAAAAGTGATTTCAAAAGATATGTAGCTCTGTTTGGAAAAGAGTTTTCCGTGCTTACTATGTGTGGGCCATGATACTGTGGGCGGTGCTGCTTGGACTAGGAGATGTGATGACATTCCTGAGTGATTAGGTGCGTCACCCAGGTTTAGGCTGGGAACCAAGAGACTATAGGCAAGTGATTGTTGGGTCTTGGAGGTATGAAACTCTATGATTGTTGTTCGTGATGCCAAGGTTGAGGTCCACGGGTTTGAGGTGTCGACTGAATCTAGAGGTATGATCCTCCAATTGTTTATGGGCACTGAGACTCGAGGTACTGCAGGTGGTGAATAGACGCTTCTACAGATCGGGTACCATGTGGTGGACGTATCTTGTGGTGGCCACAGTAAGTAGTGCACGTATCTTGTGGCTAGTAGCGTCTTGAGTGATAGAGCAACGTTCTCAAGTAGGGTTGGCATTGTCAAGGTTCTCCAGGTGAGAGGACTACGGGACGGATTCGCTCTTGCACAGGTAGTGGGTTTGTGGCGGTGCAATGTACCTTGGTGGCTACTTGTAGCTAGAGTTGATTACCTGGTGTCAGACATGAGAACTCAGTATGACTGTAGTTTTGGCTAGTGTGGCCAATGTTTGAGATTTTGGTCGATATGGCCCGTGTTTTGGTGGTTTTGGCTAGTTGGGCTTGGTTTTGATATACGGATGATTTTCCTGTGAGCTTGTGATTTCAGAAGAGAATAGATAAAATGTTTTGAATTGTGGTTTGTGGCTTTGGCCGGTTGGGCCTGATTTACAAGGATTGATGGATTTGGTAAATGTGACCATGCCCGCCTGGGAAATTGGCGCAGAGGGTGCCAGAGGAGGAGGCCACAACCATACCAGATGGCGAAGGCACAAGATAAGGTAAGACAAAAATCAGAGTCGCTACCTAATCTTTTAAGGGAAATACGAGGAAAACCACGAACAAAGATGACTGCATATGATGCACATGAAAAGACTAAATGTCTACAAATCAGAAAAAGGGTAAGGATTCCTGTTATGCATGGGGAAGGTATTAGGCACCCCCGTGCACTGAGAAACTCAATTTTTCTAGTTTGATTCGCTTACTAAAGGATGAATGTAAATGAATGCTTGCTAAGCCTAGATATTGGTCTAAATCAGGCTAATATGAATGCCAAATCATTACTAGATGAATATGCAAAATGTATGCGAAAATTACGAAGAAATCCACATGAAATGACGGAATAACAAAACATGAAATGGCAAAGAAAATCACATGAAAAGTCAGTATTTTTGGAGAAAATGGTCTGAGAAACTATACCGACATCAAAAGAATAAAAAATGGGATCAACCCAAATCGTCAGAATCAGAGAAAATGTCGTGAAAATCAACAAGGGGAAAATAATTCGTAATTGGGCCAATGTAAACCTTCAAGTCAATTAATGTATGCCCTCGGGTAATGAAATTCAAATCAAATCACAAAAATCAATAAATACTGAATAAAGGGAATCAAATTGAATGTCAAGCATAAGAATCTGAAAACAAATTAAGGAGAAATCTACGGAGAATCATATGGAATGCATGCTTTACTAGAAAAGGATGAAATGATGTGCAAGTGTAATGAAAACTATGCAAAATGTATGAAAATGTATCTAAATGTGTAGATGACGCTGAGGAATGATTTATACAAGGATTATGCATGACTTAGTGCAAAATTAACATACATGTGCATGAATTGATGGCATGGGGGTAGCTAAGTAATTTCACATTACCAAATATGATGAATGTGTGCATGTGCATGATGTATGGTCTAATGTATGAAAAATGTTAGGAAAATGTTATTTACAAGAAAACATGATGGAGACAAGATTTTAAATACACGAAAATGATGTAAACATGGAAAACGACAAGTATAGGGACTAAAGTGTAAAATTTCCAACAAATCCACTTGGGAAACTTTGCAAAAATCAGAAAATAGAAAACCATCACACAAATTAAGTTGAAAAGACATTTTGATGAAAAAGAAAGGATGTTGGAAAATCAAGTTGCAAATTAAAGAAATATATGGACTAAAGTGCAAAATCCACAAAAAAGATGACAATATTGATTGAAGTGTATTCAGAAACTTTTATCTTAATGTTCAAATGATGAATTAAAAGAAAATGTGGCATTAAGGTGTGAGAGGTGTGGAAATTGTATTTTAGTAATTTCATGAAAGTTCAGGATTTAATATGCAAAATTTACATAGAATGTGAAATGTGACCAAAGTGTGAAATCAAAAATCGTTTTACATTGCAAACATGATTCTTAGATGAAAACATTATTCAAGTGATATACAAATACACATATAATCAAAAAATGGAAAACTACCAAAAATGTGTGTTATAACAATTAAAACCTAATTAATGAATTTAAAACTAATCCAAGGGCCTAAATGCAAATTTCCGACACTCAGTAACTGTATTTTATGAATTCAGGTGTTTACATGCAAAATTTCAGGATTTAAATGTAATGAAAATTAAGTTTTTTATAATGTTCAGTGTAATTACAAAATCTTTTAAGGTTCTGGATGTAAATTTCACAAAGAAAGTTCATTTTAAAAAGCTTTAAAGGCCAATACAAAATTTCAGGACTTAATTGCAAGGAAAACATGATTTCAGAGGCCTAGATGTGATGAAATAAGCACTACTGAGCTGGTCATGAAATAAAGAAAACATTCAAGGGACAATATGCAATTTTTATAAGAAAACAAAAGAAATAAAACTTTAATTACAACTTCAAGGGGTTAAATACAAAAACCTAGGACCTAAACATGATGACCGAAGGACCTAAGTGTAATCAATTAAAAACCTAAGGACCTAGACAAAACTATTTCTCTTCCAAGGTCACTGGCACTCCAGTCTCCAACGAGGGGTCTGGCGAGGCGCTAGCGGTGGCACGACGGCAGACGACACAAGCGATGGTCGAGAAAGTTGGAGGGAGGTGCGAGGAGGCTATTCGACGTGTTGGGCAAGGTCAAGGCTGCCTGAGGTGCTCCCCCCATCTTTGGCTCTAGCGAAGTGGTCTATCGATGAAGGGGAAGACGACAGTGAGGTGGCTGGTAGAAGTGCTGCTGCTGGGATGGCGTGGCGATGAGCGAGGAAGCATCGGGGTGGCACGATGGACACTTTAGAGGTGTCAGCGAGGGTCGGGGATGCCTAGGTGGCTCTACCCACCTCCCGTGCCGACGACGGACGTGACAGAAGTGGAGGTGACGTTCCAGGGGCTGTGACAACGGTGTGGCAGTGTGAGGAGGTCTGTGGTGATGCAGCGAGGCTTCTTGAAGTGGTGGCTTGAAGTGGGCGCGTCAGGAAGGCCCCACCCACTTGGTGGGTTTTACAGTGGAGGGAGGCGGTCGGTGGCGACGCTCCTAGCCACTGTTGGCCACTGAGTCCTCTCCTGAGCGATGGAGGCTCAGGGAGGAGGAGGAGGAAGACGGATGAGAGGCCCCAAGGGCCTCATCCCGACTCAAGAGGCTACAGGCCTCGTCGGTAGTGGTGAACCCACCATGGGAGGAGGTGAAGACAACACACATAGGGGATGTAACCCCATTGAAACTCACCCGGAGGACTTAAATAGACTCGACAGGACCAAAGGAAAATAATTCGAAACTAAAAAGGGGAGTATTACCTGGGTGAAGGCTGCTGTCTCTCCTGACGAGACTTGACGGCAACGCTCCTGGCGTGACTACTCTGGCGACGATGGTTGAGGAGGCTTTGGGTTGCAAAAGGGATTGGAGGAGGAGGCTCTAAATTGGGTGTTTCACAGGGTTTCTGTTTGGGTTTTGAAGGTCGGTCTGAGTTTCAAAAGGTCGTCCTTGTTACAGTCGGCAGTGGGGTGTTTATACCCTAGTTGAGCCTTCTAGCGTCGTTGATCCACTTCTCCAGTGGATGAGGATCATCAGATGCACACTTGTGCTAGAGGGGGTTGTCAAGGCTTGTCGGAGATCACGTGTGGACAACTGTTGTTGGGGAGAATTGGTGGTGGAGATCGCGGGGTCTGTCACTAGAGAAGGGAGGCATCGGAATTATTTTTGGGATTTCCTAAGTTTTTGATTGAAGAAGGTGAAAAGGGATGGTGGGCTTTCAATGGGCCTACGTGAGTGGGCTTTAGGATTTTAAGGGTTTGGGTTTTAATTTTTAGGGTTTTTAATTAGGTTTTAGAGGTTTTGGGTTTTATTTAGTTTAGGTTTTTGTGGTTTTAATTATTTGTGATTTTAATTATGGTTTTGGGTCTTATTATTTTAAGTTTAATTAAGTGATTTTAATTAGGGTTTTTGGATTTTATTATTTTAAGTTTTATTAAGTGATTTTTGAGTTTTATTATTTTAGGATTTTAAATGGATTAGATTTGAGTTTAAATGGGTTTAGATGGATTAAGGATTTGAGTTTAAATTTTAAATTTGATTAATTGAAGATTAGTCCAAATTTTGATTAATTGATTTTTTTACTTGTTTAATTAATGATTTAATTCAAGTTTTGCTTTAATTGGTTTTTACTTGATTTGATTAAGGATTTAATTAAGTTTTTTGTTTTTTTACTTGATTTAGGTTTTAATTAGGGTTTTTACTTAATTATCTTGAATTTTGAATGGTTTAAATGGATTTTACTTGATTTTGGTTTTAATTATGGTTTTTACTTAATTAATTTGAGTTTTAAATGATTTAAATGGATTTTACTTGATTTTGGTTTTAATTATGGGTTTTACTTAATTAATTTGAGTTTTAAATGGATTTTATGGATTTTACTTGATTTTGGTTTTAATTAAATGTTTTCACTTAGTTATTTTGAGTTTTTTTAATTTCAGTGAGATTCAATTTTAATTTTGATTTTAATTAAGGGCGTTTTGCTTTAATTGACTTAGATTGGGTCAAAGTGGGCTTTTGTGTACCTAAATGGGCTTACATGGGCCTAAGTGGGTTTAGGTGGAGTTAGGATTTTTGAGTTTGGTAGTTGCAACCGGAGCATCTTTTCAGAGAAGTCTGCCACCAAGTGACTGCAAAATTGGGGTATCTACAGTAAAAAATGATTTCAAAGTGATTTTAAAGAGAAAAACTTGGTTTTGTTTTTTCGAGTTTTTTGTGGAGTGTATATGTGGACACCCCGATTTTGAAGTGGCTCATAAGTGAACTCTCTAGAAGATGTTGCTTTGGATACGGCAAGCCTAACCTCATTTGACTTTATCTAGCATCTTGGTTACCCTAAGCCTACAACAAACCCATGGTCCAATTAATAATCCTGGCAGCTAAGTGGAGAGCACTATACTGAAGCACTAATGTGGAGCACCAATGTACAACACTATACTAAAGCACCAATGTGGAGCACTAATGTGGAGCACCATAATGGAGCACCAATGTGGAGCACCAAGCTGGCGCACCAATGTCGAGCACCAAGCTGGTGTACAACCACTTCTCAGGGTGCTGATTGTTGGCTGTCCATCTTCTATGCTTGTAACCTTCACTTGCGAATATTCCTCTATGAATCTACGCAAGTCTGTTGGTTTCCAAGGCTTTTGGCATCCTAAGAGTTTACAACTTCATCTCCTTTAAAAGCCACCCATGAGCAACACTTTAACTCTCTTAGCAACTTCACCATCTTTGAGCAACCAACACACCTACTTTCGGAGCACTCTTTTGCATCCTTGAGCACTCTCAATTGTGTCCAAAGCACCAAGGAGAAGACACCTTGAGCCACCCAAGGAAGAGACACCATAGGTAAGTTCCTTTATTCATCTCCACATGGGCTTACATGATGTTCTGAATAAAACTTGCACTACTAGGCTGATATAATGTTTGTAAATTGATGTTCCTTTGTGTAGGATCGGATAGCTCCTCTAGAGGGGGGTGAATAGAGAATTAACACTTTTTAATTACTTAGATCGGTTTTTACAGATTAATTAAAAATTACATACAAGGAGATTATTTAACAGATAAAACAAGCTTAATTACTTATGCAATCTA
>JAMKQA010002204.1:0-31804 GCA_024699735.1 Posidonia australis | reverse complement strand
TTCTGACAGAAGATTCGGTATGCCGTTTTTGATCGGTCGACCGAATTTTGCAACGGTCGGGACAATTCGGAATTCCGAAAATATTTCGGTCTGTCGAAATGTTGCTTTACTCTTTTGATCGCTGATTTTCGGTGTGCCGCTCTTCTTTCTTTGATCTTCCGAAAAACACTATAACGGTATGCCGATTTGGATCGGTCGACCGTTTTTGGAATCTTTTGATTACTTTGAATTTCGGTGCTCCGAGTGATGTACCGATTATCCCTGATTTGGAATACCGAATAATTTCGGTATGCCAAAATTGATATAAGCTTTCAAAAAGCTTCTATCAAGGCATGTAAGTCCACAAGTATGTATAATTTGAATATTTGTCTTTAATAACTACTTGTCATATTTTCTTAAGTGATTATTTAACATTTAATCATATTTCATTTGTTATCATCAAAACGTATTAATAGATTTTTCAACAAGCATGAGTGTGAGCCAAAATAGAAAAATAAACATATCCACAAGGGCACAAAAGAAAAAAGGGAGACAGAAGTCGAAGACAGAAGCTAGCCCTAAGTGAGAGAGGCAAGTAGGTTAACTCTACCCCTATCACATACCTTAGGGAGAAGTCGAAGCAAGCATCCAAAGAATTCAAATGACCAAAGGGACTAGCCACCCCTCACATACAATTCCACTAGTTCCCTCCAAATCTGAATGCTCATTACCCCCAAATAAGGGTTAGAGCGAGCCTACAAGCCTAAGAGGGAGAAAAGAAACAAGTCAAAAGTTAAAAAGTAGGTTAAGCCACCAAGAGTTTGACACGGAGCCTAACCTACTGAATTACCCATTCTGGAGAGCCACTAACAACCTAGAAGTCTGGGTAGTGTCTTGTGAATCGAGGTTTTCCCCTCTTTTCATAATAGGCGTCATTAGCATTCTAAATATTGAGGGTGATATAACGTGACACAACCATTCCTACATTCATTATCATACATTCAATTTGCAAGGTTGTGCTAGGTCTTAAGCCAAGGGTGTGTCAGCTGCTCTTTGGCTAAAATTCTAGAAGAGGACATTGTACACTAGGGGCATGTCAGCTGCCTTTATGGTGAGAACCTCCTTCGTCAATCAAGGGGATGCCAACTTCTCCTTGGCTAAAGAACTAGCAAGGGATACCATACACCAAGGGCATGTCAGCTGCCTTTATGGTGACACCCTCCTTTATCAATCAGGGGCATGTCGACTGCCTATTGGTTGACCCTCTTTGGGAGAGTATCTTCATCTAGGACATGCTGATCGCTCTGTTGCTTGAGCCCAAGAACGAGAACATTAGCAACTTTATCCCTCCGAGATCAGAACAGGCTCTTTGATAAATCCTAGAGAGATGAATCGCAAAACACAACGATTCATTGTGGAGTATTAAGGGGTTATAATCACAACTTTCGAACTTTATCATGTTCTTGCAGAATTAGCAAGATCCATTCTATGTCTTGCATATAACTTCAGAGTAATCATTCCAATGGTGTAAACAGTATCATTGAATCGTATTGTACTCCTCTTGGGGTAAAGTGGAATAATTCATTTCTTGAATACTCAATGTTGGCTCTGTCATCAAACAACCTCGGCCATCAGGGTTTGATGGCCATTTCTCTCTAATTTGACCCTTGATCTCGTCTACATGGTGGCATGGATCATTTCTCGAGGCTTGGTGCCTGAGTTAAACCACTCAATAGCCCATAGTTTGGTTTGCTATGTACCGATGGTCGTTAAATGGTTACCACAGCCTTGGGTTGCTCTTCCTTATTTTCAAAAGCATTTATGCAGCACTTTTTGCCTGTGTCGAGCTTCTTAAAATGTGATTGTATGGAACAAAGCCCTTTGTCTAATCGAAAGTAAATATTTTGATGATGTTCTGCAAAAGTTCTTCTTCCTAGTCTGGTGTGGCCCGAGTCAATAGAAGACGAAGCTTCCCTATTCGATCATGGGTTTCCCCACGATGGTTGTATCGACACATTGCTCAGATGTTCTCTGGATGTGGATTGGGAAATTGATGGATAGTGATCGTGACAAGCTGCAGACTTGGGGTATCCCCTCAAATTTCTTGGATATTGCGAATGTGGGGGTTCCTGATATCTTTTGTGTGCAGCTGCCTGGTTCTGGAATTCCACTACCCATGTATTCCGCTTTGGAAGAATTGAATTGTCTCCCACTTTGGAGGAGGTCCACCAGTTGTCCCGTCTGCATAAGCTTATGGGGCCTACTGTGTTTATGCGGCGATACAAATACTCTTCAGTATTGAGTGAACTGACCGGCCTGTCAATCAATGATTGTGGTCGTCAACTCATCTGTACTGATGGGCCAACTCCAATGTTACAATTGGCATACTTTGACAAGGTGGTCGAGATGCGCACCTCCTTGGGTGATGAGTTATGGCTAAAAGGTTTTGTGGTCGGCTTTTTAGGCAAGCTACTTTTCAGCAACGGTTGAACCATTGTAAATATCGAGGTTGCAGAGATTGCTTTGGTAGTGGTAACCCGTCAAATGGACTTGGCTCCAGTTATCCTGGTAGAGATTTACCAGGCCTTAGACCAGTCATTACGTCATTGTTGACATCAGTATGGTTGCAGAGCTTTTGTATAGGTGTGGTTGGCTGCTCATCTGGGTGTGGAGATCTTTTGCCCTCAATGGTCAGCCTTTGAATCTTATTGCCAAAGCGGTCATGCTCGCACCCTCACATTAGTTCACAAGGAATACGAGCGGCTGGAAAGCTTAATAGAAGACAAGGTGACTTGGCGCATCATTCCTTCTACAACTCATAATTTCAAGGCTTTCTTCAATACTGCCGACATGCAGCTTATCATCCTATCGGGGCTAACTGGTGGTGTTGAGTATCATCCAATTCAGGTGATGCGATAGTTCGGATACCAACAAGATTCCTTCATTCAAGGGTTAATGCTAGCTCGGTCTTAGGAGTACCCTTTGAGCACTTATGCCATGACTAAGGAGCTATAACGCTTGTTAAATGGCTCCATCCTATCGGATAGTCTCACAATCATAAAAGGGAAGGATTGTTTAGCTGATTATGAAGTTGAAATTGAAGAAACCTGGCCGATCTGTGGAGCACCTCCAAGCCATAAACTGTTCACCAAAGCTAGAAGCTCTAAAAGGTCTAGGGATGATGTAGATTCTTGACATTTGTGTTGTGCTATTTGCTGAACAGTATAATCACTGCATTGTATTCGATTACTATAGTAGGTTCATTGAAACACTTGAATCAGTTTGATTGGATGCTTTTGGTTGATTTGAAGCTGGAATTGTCATGACTGTAACATGTGCTTGGCTGGTTCAAACATTTGCCTTCTTCTGCTTGTTGACTTAGCGTTAGGGTGTGCCTAGCAAAAAGCCGAGAATATTATTTCAATTTGGCACCAAAGCATGGACAAAAGAACTTGTCATAGACTTCTCTACCGGGTAGGAGGGATCTTGGTATCCATCCCAGATTTGATCCAGACGGATGAATCTCAGTGCCACCTTTTGCCTTTGATTTCCGACCCTGACAAGTCGATTCAAGGCACCCTTTTCCATCTTCTTTTAGACTATTGGACGGAGTCTAGATGGTCCCATCCTAAATTCGATCTGGATGGACAAATCTCGGTGCCACCCCTTTGCCTTTGAATTCCGACCCTAACAAGTGGATTCAGGGCTGCCTGTTTCCATCTTCTAGACTACTGGACGGAGTCTAGATAGTCCCATCCTAGGTTCGATCCAGACGAACGAATCTCGGTGCCATCTCATGCCTTTGAATCCTGACCTTGATAGGCGAATTGAAGGAACCCTTTTCCATCTTCTTCAAGACTACCGGACGGAGTCTAGATGGTCCCATCTCAGGTTCTATTCAGATGGACAAATCTCGATGCCACCCCTTTGCCTTTGAATTCCGACCCTAACGAGCCGATTCAAGGCCACCCTTTTACAGTTTCTTCTAGGCTACCAGACAAAGACAAGATGGTCCCATCACAGGTTCGATCTGGATGGATGAATCTCGGTGTCTCCCTAATGTCATTGAATTCCGACCCTGATAGGCGGATTCAAGGCACCCTTTTCCATTTTCTTCTAGACTACCGATCAAAGTTTAGATGGTCCCATCCCAAGTTCGATCCGGACAGACTAATCCCGATGCCACCAATTTGCTGTTGAATTTTGACCCTGACAGGCGAATTCAGGGCTACCCTTTTCCATCTTCTTCTAGACTGCCAGACGGAGTCTAGATGGACCCATCCCAAGTTTGATCTAGATAGACAAATCTCGATGCCACCTCTTGCCTTTGAATTCCGACCCTAACAGGCAGATTCAAGGCACCCTTTTCCATCTTCTTCTAGACTACCGAACGGAGACTAGATGGTCGCATTCCAGGTTCGATTTAGACGGATGAATCTCGGTGCAACCCTTTTGCCTTTGAATTTCGACCTTGATTCAAGGCACCCTTTTCCATATTCTTCTAGACTACCGGTCGGATTCTAGATGGTCCCAGCCCAAGTTTGATCTGGATGGACGAAGCTTGATGCCACCTGTTGCCTTTGAATTGCGACCGTGACAGGCGGATTCAAGGCACCCTTTTCCATCTTCTTCTAGACTACCTGAAAAAGTCTAGAAGGTCCCATCCCAGGTTCAATCTGGATGGATGAATCTTGGTGCCACCCATTTGTCTTTGAATTCCGACCCTGACAGGCGGATTCAAGGTACCCCTTTTCCATCTTCTTTTAGACTATCGAATAGAGTCTTGATGGTCCCATCCTAGGTTCGATTTGAACGGACGAATCTCAGTGCCCCATTTTACCTTTGAATTCCGACCCTGACAGGCGAATACAAGGCACCTTTTCCATCTTCTTCTAGACTACCGGTCGGAGTCAAGATGGTCCAATCCCTGGTTCCATCCAGATGGACAAATCTTGGTGCCACCCTTTTGCCTTAGAATTCCGACCAGATGGGCGGATTCAAGGCTACCCTTTTCCATCTTCTTCTAGATTACTAGACGGAGTCTTGATGGTCCCATTCCAGGTTCGATCCGGACAAATGAATCTCGGTGCCACATCTTGCCTTTGAATAGCGACCCTGACAGGTGGATTGAAGGAACCCTTTTCCATCTTCTTTTAGACTACTAGACGGAGTCAAGATGTTCCCATCCCTGGTCGATCTGGACGGACGAATCTCGGTACCACCTCTTCCCTTTGAATTCCGACACTGACAGGCAGATGCAAGGCACCCCTTTTCCATCTTCCTTTAAACTACCAGACGGAGTCAAGATGGTCCCATCCCAGGTTCAACTTGGACGGATGAATCTCGGTGCCCCCTTTTGCCTTTGAATTCCAACCCTGACAGGCAAATTCAAGGAAGCCTTTTCCATCTTCCTCTAGACAACTGGTCGGAGTCTAGATGGTCCCATCCAAGGTTTGATCCAGATGGACGAATCTCGGTGCCACCCCTTTGCCTTTAAATTCCAAGCCTAACGGGCGAATTCAAGGCTACCCGTTTCCATCTTGCAGTCTAGATGGTCCCATCCCAGGTTCAATCTAGACAGATGAATGTCGGTACCACCCTTGGCCTCGGAATTCCGACCCCGACAGGCATATTCAAGGCAACTTTCCGTTTTCTTCTAGACTACCAGACGAAGTCTAGATGGTCTCATTCCCGGTTCGATCTGGACGGACGAATCTCAGTGTCACCTATTTGCCTTTGAATTCCGACCCTAACAGGCGGATTCAAGGCCACCCTTTTCCATTTTCTTCTAGGCTACCAGACGGAGACAAGATGGTCCCATCCAAGGTTCGATCCGGACGGATGACTCTCGATGCCACCTCTTGCCTTTGAATTCTAACCAAGACAGGTGGATTAAAGGCACCCATTTCCATCTTCTTCTAGACTATCGGACGGAGTCTAGATGGTCCCATCCTAGGTTTGATCCAAACAGACGAATCATGGTGCCACCTTTTGCCTTTGAATTCCGACCCTGACAAGTAGATTCAAGGCACCCCTTTTCCATCTTCTTCTAAACTACCAGACAGAGTCTAGATGGTCCCATCCCTGGTTCGATTTGGACGAGTGAATATCAGTGCCCCCTTTTGCCTTTGAATTTCGACCCTGACAAGTGGATTCAAGGCACCCATTTCCATCTTCTTCAAGACTACTGGACGGAGTCTAGACGGTCTCATTCTAGGTTCAATCCCGACAAACAAATCTCAATGCCACCGGTTGCCTTCGAATTCTGACCCTGACAAGCAGATTCAAGGCACCCTTTTCCATCTTCTTTTAGACTACCAGACAGAGTCTAGATGTTCCCATCCTAGGTTCGATCTGGACAGAGGAATCTCGGTACCACCTCTTGCCTTTGAATTTCGACCCAGACAAACAGATGCAAGGCACCCCGTTTCCTACTTCTTCTAAACAACGAGACAGAGTCTTGATGGTCCCATCCTAGGTTCGACTCGGATGGATGAATCTCAGTGCCCCCCTTTTGCCTTTGAATTTCGACCCAGACTGGTGGATTCAAGCCACCCGTTTTCATCTTCTTCTAGACAACCAGTCAGAGTCTAGATGGTCCCATTCTAGGTTCGATTCGGACGGACGAATCTCGGTGCCATTCCTTTGCCTTTGAATTCCGACCTTGACGGGTGGATTCAAGGCTAACAATTTCCATCTCTTCTAGACTACCAAACGAAGTCTAGATGGTCCCATTCCAAGTTCGATCTAGATGGACGAATCTCGTTGCCCCCTCTTGCCTTTGAATTCTGACACTGATAGGCAGATTTAAGGTACCCTTTTCCATCTTTTCTAGACTAGTAGATGGAGTCTAGATGTTCCCATCCAAGGTTTGATCCGGATGGACGAATCTTGGTACCACCTCTTGCCTTTGAATTTTGACCCTGACATGCAGATTCAAGGCACCCCTTTTTCATAAACTTCTAAACAATCGAATGGAGTCTAAATGGTCCCATCTTAGGTTTGACCAGGACGGATGAATCTTGGTTGCCCCATTTTGCCTTCGAATTCTAACCCTGACAGGCGGATTCAAGGCACCCCTTTTCCATATTCTTTTTGACTACCGGATGAAGTCTAGATCGTCCCACCTAGGTTCAATCTAGACGGATGAATCTTTATGTCCCCCTTTTGCTTTTGAATTCTGACCCTGATAGGCGGATTCATGGCACCCTTTTCCATCTTCTTCTAGACTATCAGACGGAGTCTTGATGGCCCCATCCAAGGTTCGATCTGAACGGACGATTCTCAGTGCCACCTATTGCCTTTGAATTCCATCCCTGATAGGCAGATTCAAGGTACCCCTTTTCCTTCTTCTTCAAGATTACCAGACAAAGTTTAGATGGTCCCATCCCAAGTTCAATTTGAATGGACGAATCTCGGTGCTCCCTTTTGCCTTTGAATTCTGACCCTAACTAGCAGATTCAAGGCACCCTTTTCCATCTTCTTCTAGACTATCGGTCGGAGTCTAGATGGTCCAATCCCAAGTTTGATCTGGATGGACGAATCTCGGTGCCACCTCTTGCCTTTGAATTCCGACCCTGATAGGCAGAATCAAGGCACCCTTTTCCATCTTCTTTTAGACTACTGGACGAAGTCTAGATGGTCCCATCCCAGGTTTGATCCAGACGGACGAATCTCGGTGCCACCACTTCGACATTGAATTCTGACCCTGACAGGCAGATTCATGACGCCCCTTTTCCATCTTCTCCTAGAATACCAAACGAAGTCTAAATGGTCTTATCCTAGGTTCGATTCAAACAGACGAATCTCACTGCCCCCATTTGCCTTTGAATTCCGACCTTGACAAGCGGATTCAAGGCACCCTTTTCCATCATCTTCAAGACTACCGGTTGGCGTCTAGATGGTCCCATCCCAGGTACGATCTGGACGAACGAATCTTGATGCCTCCTTTTGCCTTTGGATTTTGACCCTGACAGGTGGATTTAAGGCACCCTTTTCCATCTTCTTCTAGACTATCAGATGGAGTCTAGATGCTTCCATCCCAGGTTCCATTCAGACAGACGAATCTTGGTGCCACCCCTTGCCTTTGAATTCTGACCCTGATAGGCCGATTCAAGGCACATTTTTTCCATCTTCTTCTATACTACCGAACGGAGTCTTGATGGTCCCTTCCCAGGTTCGATCTAGACGGATGAATCTTGGTGCCACCCCTTTGCCTTTGAATTCTGACCCTAACAAGTAGATTCAAGGAACCCCTTTTTCATCTTCTACTAGACTACCAGACGGAGTCTAAATGGTCCCATCCTAGGTTCGATCCAGACGGACGAATCCCGGTGCCACCCTTTTGCCTATGAATTCCGAACCTGACAGGCAGATTCAAGGCATCCCTTTTCCATCTTCTTATAGACTGCTAGATGGAGTCTAAATGGTCCCATCCCAGGTTCAATTCGGACGGACGAATCTCGGTGCCACCTCTTGCCTTTGAATTCCGACCTTGACTGGTGGATTCAAGGCACCCCATTTCCATCTTCTTCTAAACTACCGGACAAAGTCTTGATGGTCCCATCCCTGGACGAACGAATCTCGGTACCATCATTTTGCCTTTGAATTCCGACCCTGACTAGCGGATTCAAGGCACCTATTTCCATCTTCTTCTAGACTACTAGTCAGAGTCCAGATGGTCCCTTCCCAGGTTAAATTTGGACAGTCGAATCACAATGCCACCCCTTTGCCTTTGAATTCTGACCCAAACAAGCAGATGCAAGGCACACCTTTTCCATCTTCTTCTTGACTACCAGATGGAGTCTAGATGGTTCCATCCTAGGTTCGATCCGAATGGACGAAAATAGGTGCCATCCCTTCACCTTTGAATTCCGACCCAGATGGGTGGATTCAAGGCACCCTTTTCCATCTTCTTTTAGACTACCGATCGGAGTCTAGATGGTCCCTTCCCAGGTTAAATTCGGATGGCCGAATCACAGTGCCACCCTTTACTTTTGAATTCCGACCCAGACAGGCGGATGCAAGGCACCACTTTTCCGTCTTCTTCTAGACTATCAGACGAAGTCTAGATGGTCCCATCCCAGGTTTGATCCAGACGGACGAAAATCGGTGCCACCCCTTTACCTTTGAATTCCAACCCAGACGGGCGGATTCACGGCTACTGTAGACACCCCGATTTTGAGGTGACTCATAGATGAGCTTTCCAGATGTTGCTTTGGATGTGGCTAACCCAACTACTTTTTGAATCCCATTAGCTAAACCAACCACAAGCCCATAGCAGGCCTGCAGCCCAATTAGAAATCCAGACAGATAGGGGAGAGCACCAAGTTAGAGCACCAATGTGGAGAACCTGTTTGGAGCACCGAGCAGGAGCACTACAGTGGCACACCTAGCTGGAGCACTAGCCTAGCACACCTACCTAACGCATCTACTTGGTGCACCAAGCTGGCGCGCAGCCATTTCTTAGACTACTGGCTGCTGGCTTTCCACCTTCCATGGTTGTTACCTCCACCAACGAATATGCCTTGGAATCTTCCCAGGCTCTTCGTTTACGAGACTCCTTGCATCCTCTAGGAGTTACCCTTAGGAAATCCTATATAAGGACCCCTGTAAGCAACCATTAGCAGGGGTTAGAAACCTTGATTTCAACAATCCTGATATGAGCAAGCATCTTGGGCAAGCCATATACTCTCTCCAACAGCCTATTCTCGTTTTCTGGAGTATTCCCTTGCATTCCAAAGCATCCTCGGCCCTTCCAAAGCAACAGGGATCCCTCTATCTTTGATATTTCAAGAAGGAACATCTCGAGAGGTAGGTCCTCTCTTTCTCTTCCTCTTTAATTTCAGCTCTTGTACCAAGCTAAAACATTCCATGCATACACATATAACCTGATTTTGATTGCTGTCTACATAAGAGTTTTATGATGAGATTGTTTGTTTCCTGTGCAAGATATTCAACATGTAAATCTGTGTGATAAAAATCTGCACCTTGTAGTTCTCATGAGTTGCTTTTCTTTTTCCTATTTTCTTACATGAGAAATCCTAGTTCATGTACATGTATGCTAGGAAAGATGCAGTAGATATGTTCTTTATGTATCCATCATGCATATGGTTTGTTCCGTTTTTTTCTCATTTCCTATCTTTTAGAATCCCATGCAAGCATATGCAGCCCATAAACCCATGATTTAATATGATTTGGAATCAAAAGATAAAGACATACATTTGATAGGGTGTTATCATGTTTTAGTCTTTCATCCTCTGCATAAACCGATTTGGGTTAAAGAGTAGTCATTCATCTCTAAATCTAGACCAGATTCTGGATCAGACTGCAGTCTGATTCAGCCATTCTGGGAAGCATCATTCTGGAGCACCAGAGTGGCGCACCAACCCAGAGCACCACTCTAGCGCACCATTCAGGTGCACCAGACTGGTCAGAGAGCAAAACACTCACTTTTGTATCCCTATTTGCATAGTTTTCCGATGACTTTGCATCCAATTCTTTTGCTGCTGGTTCTCTGATATTCCATGGTTTTGCATGCATGTTTGCAGCTCTAAACAAGATTATTTTCTAGTTGTTTTTCTCCCTGTGAACGTTTAGTCCATGGCTAAAATCTGGTAGGTTGTTTGCCTCTACTCCAATATGGAGAACCTTGTGCATCAGCCCATGATCTAGAGACATGTTTGAACCTTCTTGCATACATTTTGGCATGAATAGGGTGGGGTCTTGTGTGAGGCTATTTGCCCTTGAGCACAAGGTCCACAAGTAATCACACTTGCATTTCTTTCACTTTTAAAGTTTATCCTTCAAGTTTTGCAAAGGATTTTACATGGCATGATTTTCTGGAATGCAATCATATGTGACTTTGCACTGCATCGATTTCTGTATTTACTTTGGCATATCTTTCTGGCCCACACAGGAGCACATAGGTGGCGCACCAGACTGGAGCACTAGTCTGGCGCACCTAACAGGTGCAGAAGCCTGTTTTTTAGTAGCACACAACAACTTTTGCATAGCTTTCTAGCATGATTTCTTGCTTCGATTTGCTTCTGCATTTCTTCTGGTTTTCTTCCTTGATATGTCAGGAAGACTCAACTTTATTTTTAGCCCTTTTCATGCATATTAGACTACATTTGGCATATAGTAAAGCAAGGACGAAAAATTACTCGAAATATTTAGATCCTTGATCTATTTCTGCAATATCTTTGCATCGACACTTGACCCGATATATGAGTGATACTTCTGAGCATTAGGACACACCCCTGCACCTTTATTTTAGCATAAGACACCTCTCACATAGCATGGCATGGCATATCGTCCTCAGGCGTACAACAAAGGCTGAAACGCCAACATTTCATAAGAAAATGAGAAACCTATAGAAGACTGATTATTCAGGCGCATGAGGATGCCTAATACCTTCCTCGTGCTTAACAGGGATCCTTACCCATTTCTGGTTTATGACCTACTTTTCCATTGCATGATTCACATGTTTTATATGGTTTTCCATGTCTTTCATTTTAATAGACTAGGTGGCGACTCCTGCATTTGCATTTTTATTTTTATTATTTTTGCCGTGACTTTGCCGACCCTCGTGTATTTTGGCCTTTCATGCCAAGTCCCCGAGGCTGTCGCCGGCATGGTTACAGGAACTGGCGACTCCACTAGGGATAACTAGATCCCGACCTTGTTTTAGGTTTCTCCTTTGCTACGACTTTTCTCCTTGCTTGCTTTTTCCATGCCCTGCATTGGTTATCCTTTAAAGTGGTGTCTTTTTGCATGCATGCTTTTGTAATGTTGTTCTTTCCTTTTACACTTCTACCATGTCATCACTATTGCACATGTTTTGCACCTACTTTTGCATGATAATCCATGGCTAATTTGTATGTTTATTTCCCTTCCTGTACATGCCATGCCTAGGAGATTAGAGACATGTTTGCTCTCCCAATTTGGTTAATGAAAATTTAAAAACCAAAATCAATAAATCAAGCAAACTAGTGACAAATTGCAAATCGCCCCCTATGATCTAATAAGCTTGCAAGTAAAAAAACTTAAAGCATACTTAGCATACATCATATAGGGCATGCATCTTCTCCTCTCCTAGGATCGCCTATATAGTCTGCGAAGGACATTTTTTGGTGGCTCATAATATGGCTTTGGTGTGGGATGAAAAATCGGGTTTGTCCCCCCTTGTCTGGGGTCGTGTCAGTGTAGTAGAGGGTACAACCTACTGCTTTGGCAGAGGACGAGGCCATGAAAGCACTACCCATTCACTGCCTAGGCTATGGCCAGGATTTAGAACGGAGACCTTACTTTCTCTAAACTCGAGTCGGAGACCTATTCACCCTTATGTGAACCCGGAGTAGACAACTTAATAGGACGCTCCTAGGTTGTGAGAGAGTGCATACTAGGGGCATTCATTTGCATCTCATACCACCATAATCATTACATCTTTTCTAATTTGTTTGTTTATGTCCATAGGATTTCTAATCTTTGAGTTTCCTTAGCTTGAGCTCAAGATATTTCCTCTCGCGAACTCTGTTTGCGACCCTATTCACGACCGCGTCTCCCGAGTTATTTGTCACTTCTGACGATAGCTTGTCTTAGGACTCATCCTCTTCTTCCCAGCCGCAGTCCAATCCTTACTCGCTCGCGATCCACGATGGCCCAGCATGCCAGCGAGTTCCTTTCCCCTGCTGTCCAAGAGGAGGTCCCTGTCTCGGGATACTCTTCCTTTGTGTCTGTTCCAGTCATCACTGCTGCCACCACTTTTGCCTTAGCTTCTGGAGGACCTCCACCACCACAATTTCGTGTCCCTGTGCCAACCCCGCCTTTAGGACCACCTGTCTTGTCTTCTCCTGCTATTGGGGCCATAGAAGTTGAGTCTGTCTCTCCCTAGGGCTATGTGTTTACTAGCCCTCCTCCCACTGTGGCTGTTTCTGTAGTAGCCTCCCCCTAGTTCGGACAACTGGGACCTCAGCCTCTTGTTTCATCCTTTGTTTTGCGTCCATCCTTTGGAGCCACCAGAACGATCCCATGACTGTGCAACTGCAACAAATGTCGGTCCTCGCCCAGCAGTTGCAGGGATTGGCTCTAGCACTCCAGCCCTTTTCAGCTCTGTCCTTCCCAGCTCCCGAGTTGCCTGTGCAACCAGCCTTAGGACCACAATTTGCACCCACTGCACTCCCTCCACAGCCGTCGCCATCCCTTGTCTCTCCAGCGATAAGGGTGTCGACACTACCTTTTGTTACACTAGCACAACACCCACCACAACATACATCCCTCCTATCTGGTGGCCACCCCTAGGCCGGTGGGAGCACTACCATCCGTGAGCATTGTACTGGAGACCATCCCGGTCTAATAGCTCTTGCTCCCACATTCTGCACCACTTGTTGCACCACATCCTGCATTATCATCACCCTTTTACCACGCACAAGGTTCATCCTTTGTCCCCCAGAACATTGCACCCATGCACGGGTACACTGGCCATCCTGCCGTAGCACCAGACGGCAGGATGGTGGATCCGGAGGAGCCCTTAGGGGCGACCCATATAGTGTACGTGGCACCCACCTCTACTGCGCAATCCACAACTGTAGTAGCTCCGGATGCTCTCCTCGCAAGAGCGAATGATCTGGAGTGCACTCTTTGACAAGTGCAGGGTGGGGACCGCCAGTCCTACCAATTCCGGGACCTTTGTTATTTCCCAGAGGCGACTCTCCCCCCCGAATTTTCAAATCTCGAAATTTGAAAAATACAATGGTAGGGGCTGCCCAATTGCCAACCTCAAAGCCTATTGTGGAGACCTCGCCCAGCTTCAAGCTGACAAAAGGTTGTTAATCCACCTGTTCCAAAAGAGTCTTACAGGGCCCGCGTTGAAGTGGTTCACTTCCCTCGACATGGCCACCATCAAGACTTGGGACGACCTTATGCAGGCGTTCCTGGAACAGTATTTCTTCAATCACGACTTAGTCCCCATGCAGGAGAACTTAGTCGCAATCAAGCAGTGACCCCAGGAAACATTTGGGGAGTATGTTGGACGTTGGTGGTCCTTGGCTTCGCAGGTCAAAGATAGACTCTCTGACGAGGAGTCTATTGAGATCGTGATCCGAGATGCACAACCAGTAGTCGGGCTCTGCTTAGCATTCAGCCAATCCCCATCTTTCTTGCACTGCTTCGGGCGAGTGCCTGTGTTGAGAGTTCACTACGCGGCGGTAGTTTTCCAGCACTCTCTGCATTTGCCAAGCAAGCCACTTCCACACATAGTGGTGCTAGCAGCAGTAACAACAACAACAACAATGCCAATCCACCTAGGAGGTAGGATCCCTCCAAGGATATAGTTTCTTACATTAGATCCCCTGCTGCTTCGGCAAATGTCTGCCCGCCCCCACAACGCCAAGTAGTTTATGCACCCACACCTACACTTAGAGCACAGCATGCATCACACATTACCCCCACTGCCACACCAGTATACCCTAACCCACCAGCTAGGACGCGCCCACCGTTGGCACATCTACAGCTGAAGCGACAATGCCGGGACAAGAGCCACTATACCCCTTTAGTGGAGCCTTTGAGCATGGTATTCCCCAAAGTCGCATCCTTGCTGAGGCTGCCTGAGGTGCGCCCTCCACCTAATCCGCTGCCAGCCTAGTACAACGCCAATGCGTTCTGCAATTTCCATCAGGTGGCTGGCCACTCGACGGATAATTGTTTGACACTTAGGGACGCTGTCTAGGATTGGATTAACCAGAGGGTCATAGTGATTAATACCCAGGCAGCCGGCCCAGCACACACGCCAGTGGCCGCCCCAGCACACCCCAGCATAGTCAGTCAACCCTTGCCACAACATTCATCTTCGGGAGCGCTAGGTTCCTCGAGAGTCAATTTTGTTTCTTTTGCTTCTTTCTCTTCTTCCCCTTCTGAATCCGTCTCTTCCCCTATCCGCCCAACCAACTTGATTCATCTTGAGTCGTCCCCTTTTCCCCACCAGTTGTATCGTTCTTTCCTTGATAATTCCGAGGAATCTAATTTTGTGATCCGACCTGTCGTCAAGCCAGAATACTCTGAGGTTCCACCTGTAGTATATCCCCAGCCACCAACTCCAGTCTATTTAGTAGCCTGGCCCCAATCTAGTCCAAACCAGCCAGCACACCCTCAGGCCCACTGGTATCCTCACCAATACTCCCAGCATCCTCTGGTTTACACCCCTACTTGTCAATATCCTTCAACCGCACCTGTACAATTAGTAGCCCGTCCCCCGGTTGTTGTTACTCTGACCCATGACACACATCGTGTTCCTTACAATTATGCCACAGGGATGTGTGCAGAAGTGACACGATCGGGCAGAGTATACAAACCCCCAACAAGTAGGCCTAACCCCTCAACCTTAACCCCTAACCAGTTACAAGCCCAGCCATCTAGGTCACCAGCACCTATAGCAATAGCCCCTGCCCAACTCCAAGCACATTCTCCTCAACCACCTATGCCTAGAGTAGCACCATCCAATCCTACCACTAGCAGCCAACCTTCAGCTGACATCACTGCCTAGCTTAAGAAGGTTAAAGCCGATATTTCAATTTCGGTCTTAATCCATACATCGGATGAGCATAGAGAAGCTTTCCTTAGAGTTTTTCAGGCAACCCGTGTATCCCAAACTATAGAGCCTGCTACCCTAGAAAACATGGTAGGAATGATAGCGGCACCTCAGGTTATCTCCTTCTCTAGCCTAGAGTTACCTCCCTCTAGCACCAATCATAATTCTCCCTTGTTCATCACTGCACAGTATCGAAGCTTCTGCATCCCTCTCACATTGGTGGATAATGGAGCAGGCTTAAATGTCTGCTCCTTGCGCACAGCAAGTGCAATCAGATTCAAGTTCGAGGACATTACACCAGTTGTGAAAGGGATGACCGCTTTCGATAATACGCATCATGATGCGCTTGGAGTCCTGATCATTCCCCTGACTATAGGCCCTGCTCGCTTCGACGTAGAATTCTATGTCGTAGATATCGAACCCTGTTTCAATCTGTTGCTTGGACGCCCTTGGCTTCACAAGCATCAAATCATTCCCTCAACCCTCCATCGTATGATTAAGTTCTGCTGGGATCACATTATCGTTGTTGTCCTGGTAGAAGACATGGAGAGGGTTGAATCTGTCTCTGCTCTAGCCCCTCAAACCATTCACTTCGAGCCTAAGCCTTCCGATGTCCTTTATCGGGTTAACCGGTATGAGCCGGTTAATTTTATTCCACCCTCAAGACTTGCCGACCATTTGGCCACTTCTGGCAACCCCCGTTTGATGGTCGACAACCTGTGTCGCAAATGGGGATACGAGAAAGGATCGCCTCTAGGGCTTTATAGCCGAGGAATCGTTGAGCCAATCGAGGCCGAAGAATGGATTGAGCGAGACAGGTTGGGATATGAGCAGTGCTGCCAGAGGAAGAGATCGCAACGCCATGGTAAGTCTTCCAGGATGATTATTCCACGAGATTTATCCAACTTTATTAGCACAGGCGTTATGGATCCGAACCACAGTTCATATGCAGTGTCAGCACCATCAGCTTGGGTCTGCCTAGAGGATTCATATCAGGACAGCAGCCGGCTAGAGCAGTAGGGTACAAAATAAGAGATTATGCAGACAGAGCAATCAGCAATCTAGATAGTGGTCCAAGAAACAGACTCAGACGATGACATCGGAGATCTGGACCTCTTATTTCAGGAGCAGCTGGATGTGTTTGCAGAAGACATAGCAGAGCATGATCGCAGGAGGAAAGGCAAAGCAGTTGCCACATCAGCACCAGCAGAAGCACCAATACCACCTTAGGACCAAGTTTCAGTTATGGTTCTACATGAGACAGACAGAAGGGTTGCTAGATTATTGGAGTTAATCTCCTGTCAGCCGAGAGGTGGGTCCAGCTAGTATTGGCAGTATAAGCCTCACCTGGAGGGTAAGATTCAAATCCTTGAATCAAGCATGAGTAGGACAGGCGGTAGTAGTCTCACCAATCTACAGCGAAGTAGCCGCCAACAAGCAGAATTTTGTATAGCTAACAGAAAAAGAGAAAATACCAAAAAAATCAAAATCCAAAAAAAAAAAAAAGGAGGCGTCAACATCAGAGGCAGGGATTCCTGGTTCCTCGGATCATCTAGACAAGGAAGCAGAATTAGAAGAGGCAGAGTGGATACAAGATCGCTATGTTCAGCTAGATTTGATTGATGAACATAGATTACAAGCTCTGCATCATGCCCAATGCTATCAGAAGAGAGTGGCCTGAGCTTATCAGAAGAAAGTCTATCCTAGAAGCTTTGAACTAGGAGACTTGGTTTTGCGTGCCATTCATTTGCCCGATGCACTGGGAAAATTTAGGCGTAACTGGCACGGACCTTTTGTGGTTAAGGAAGCCCTGTCAAGGGGTGCAATCCTTCTTGAAGGCATGGACCATGGAGAGTTGTCAGAGCCTGTCAATGCCTCCTACCTAAAGAAGTACTATTAGTGACTCTTAGTCAATCCTTAGCCTTGCAACGCGAGCCATGCATTTTCATGCTTCTTCTTTTCACCTACTAATATTTTAGATTATTGCATCCTAGCATAACATGAATAATCTTCTGCACCTTTTCTTCTCCATAACATCATCATTGCCCGACGAGGAAAATCAAAAGCCTGCTTGTAAGACATGTCCAGTCCTTCTCCTGTGTTACTACCCTAGAAACTTAGGAGGTGAGGAAGAGATTTCAGTAGAATGGACGGAATGTGTAGATTCCCAGTGGACCTATATCTCCAGAGGGAGTAAAAAATGATAGGCCTAGAGAGAGTGCGAGCAAAAAAAGAAGCAACATAGACTTTGGAGCATAAAAGAAATAAGAAGATAGAAGTTGCAGACAGAAGCTGGCTCCACTGAGAGAGGCATGTAGGACAACCCCATCCCTATCACATAACTTGGAGAGGAGTTGAAGCATACACCTACCAAGACCCCAGGTTCAAAGGGACTAGCCACCCCTTTTATATCAAGTAGAAAGAGCAGCCACCCCTCAGCCTAGGTGTTTATTACCTCCAAGCCAGGATAGGGTAAGTCAACATGCCTTTGAGGGAGAAAAAGAAATATGAGTCCGTAGAAAAGTAGATATAGGGCCCCAAGAATTTGGCATGAAGCCCATAATATCTGAAGGAGAGCCACAAATAAACCTAAGTGTCTAGGTTAGTGCCACATGAGTCGAGGACGGTGTCACCTCTTACAACAGGCAAAACAGGCTCTCTTGGCGCTGAGGGCACCAATATTAATTAATCCTCTCTCTGCATTGCACTTTTTGCACAGCATTCAGCATGTTAAGTCAAGCATATTTTGAATCACTTTGCAAGGCGTTTGGCCGTATTCTGAGCAAGGGCATGCCAGCTACCATTTGAGTCGTAATATGGGCAAAAAGGCGTAGGGGCATGATAGTCACTTCTTTAATTGGAAGAATCTATGACCAGGGGCATGCCAGTTAAGATTGAAAGCTTTTGTTGGAAATACATGAACAAATACAAGCAAGTCAAGATGACATAAATGCAAGCATTATTTTTATTATGGTCCATCACTGATACAAACATTGCTAATCAACCCTGGGCTTCTTTGAGCTGCTAGCCGTAAAATAGGTGCCACTGGGTGGAATCTCGCTTATGGGCCATGTCTCCCTTTTTTCAGCTTCATACTCCATTGTGCAACCAGAGCCCTCGGTAATGGCAAGATCAGAGGATTTGATGCCAGCACGCATCTTGTGGGCCAATTCTGAAGTTGTCACATTCGAGCCGACAATATACCTCTTATACCAGTCAAGATAGGGACTTTGCTCAATGGAATCATGGCGGAAGCTGAACTGGAGAAGGACTTGCACAGGGTGATACTCCACAGCTCTCGTAAACCCAGGAAGAACCATGAGCCGCATGTCCTTGTATTTGAAAAAGGCAGTAAAGGTTCTCGACGCTGAGGATATAATGCACCATGTTACTGTATTCTCAGCAAGATTCCGCAGTCTGCTGCACAGCTCATGCACACCTGGGAGTGTCCTCGAATGGTGAGTGCGGCTATAAGCTTCAAAGGCAGAAGGTCGAGGGCACAAAACCTTCACTCCCATATGAGCGACAAACCAAACCTGGCAAAACAGCGTTTAGTTAAAAAAAGGGAGCACAGTAGAGTATTTAAGCAAATGGTTTTCTTACCTGAACCAAGGCACCACATCCATGGAAATGGTGGGAGCGCTTCAATGCCCGATCCAAACCGACATAGGTTTCAGCGAGGAGAACAGGAGCCAGGTCAATCTGGTGAACAACTATCACCTAGGCTATTTTTGCCATCTCGTTTGCCATAGTCGTCTGGCCATGGCTAAAGATAAGCTCCTCGAGAAAGAGCAGCACAAAGCTTTGAAGCCACAGGATGCCTAAAGAAGAGCAAGCATTGATAATCGCATCAAAATAATCCAGGTGCACCATAGTAGTTGATCCATCCCTGCAAATAAGTTTCTCTTCACAAACACTTCTGGCCACGCCCGTAAGTCGGCTCACAACGTGAACATAGTTGTCATGACAGGTAAAGATAGGAGGGGACATGAATGGTGATAGGCCGCAGATCCGTCTGACCTCCACCAAAGTCAGAGTCATTTCTATCTGCCCAAAGCAGAAAACATGCAAGGCCGGTTTCCAGAATCGAGCCACTGCGCATAACAGATGCCAGTTAACCTCCACTTTAGCTATACTTAAAAGTGAGGAGGATATGCCCCAGATCCGCAGTTATTCGCGGTCAGCAGCCGTCAAAGCGTCAATCCAACCGCGTAGAGTATCTTAGCAATGTTTTGGTGTCACCATGGTAGGATAACTCTGCAGACACAGATTTGGGCCAGATATGGCAGTAAAAAGGCAGAACTTGACATAAATGTGGGGCAAGCATCACAATCCTGTAGAATATAATACAAGAAGCATATGTAGACTCAAGAGGCATGTTCAAGATATTTTGTCATAGAACCGGGATAATATTGCAAATGTAAAATATGCAGCAAAGCACAAAGAGGCCAATGGGAAAACAACAGAAAACACATATACAGAAGAACATACCATTGTGATGTGCAGCCGGTGCTCAGAAAAGATCAAGAAGAGAGCTAGAAGCTAGGATCCAACGCTGCTTTTTCAGAAAAGACGGCGGCACATCTCGCTGAATGCAAGATTATATAGGGAAAATAAAAGGGGGGTCAGCAAAAAAAGGAAAGTAAACCCGCCATTTTTTGGAGGAGCACATAGGTGGCACCCATAAGTGGCGCACCTCAGCGGCACACCTAGGTGGCACATGGAATAAGTTGCAAATTTCAGCAGCACCTCCCTTGAAATTGGATCCTCGCCCAATCGACGCCATTTTCTGCACAAAAAGCTTACACAAGCAATACCCCAAGAGTGAGGTGCATTCCAAAATTTGAAATTTGTCATTTCTAAGCATTCATAAGTATGTTTACAGTGTTCCAATATCAATACAAGGCTTGGGAACAACTACAAATATAGAAAAAGCTACTCCTCGTCTGAGTCTTCCTCGTGAGATGACGCCTTTTGGAAGTATTTGGCCAAGAGACGGGCGCCTCGTCGAGTGATTCAGTGCGACCATTGAGCAGCAGCAGTAGCTTGGGAACGGAGAGCAGAATCTCAGACCCTCTGGGTAACCTTAGTATCTGAGCGGTCCTCCTCAGATGCCTCCATGGTGAATTCCCCATTGCTGGCTACATTCACCTCTTGGGCTGGGAAGTCTTGCTACAATATCAAGATTTGTGTTAGTAGTCAGAATTAAAGAAAAGTAACAAAGACAGAAAAAGAGACATACCTGGATGATGTTACGCCAACGTAGTTCCTGCAAAGTAACATGATGGGTATATGAAGCAAACCTCCAAATGGGGATCGGTGAAGGAGGAAGTCCTGTAGAAAGTCCGGTAGACGGTGAAAATGGTCAAGCATTGGGCCCCAGTGGCACCGCATAATCCGATTCGCATCACCATCCTGAAATGTCGAGAACAGAGTTAATGCCAAGTCAAAGGCAGGTTATAATTAAAGCTCGTCAAAGCGAGAAAATTACCTCGAAATTAGGACCCTCACAGATGTGATGGTCACTTAGCAGCCGCCCCTCAAAATTGCCAGACTCCTGGAAATGCATTTGTTAGATAAAACACCAGATTTATATACACATTTTCTTCCAGTTTTGGGCTTACCTCAATAGGGACAACAAGAGTTGAGCTACTAGAGGCCCGTGACCTCGAGGAGCTACATCGCCGCCTGGAACGAGAACTAGAAGGCGTGTCCCGTGAGGACTGTGGGGTCCTCTCCTCGGGAACTGGGTCATCCTGCGGAAAAGGGAAAAGTCGAACCAAGAGTCATACAGCAGTAGCAGGCATGACAAATGCAGAATATTTAAGCATAATGGAGCACAAGTCGAAGTTAGACATGGCATTGCATTCATTGGCAGAATAAAAGGGGCATGGCATTTTAATAAAGTACTGTGGCATATGGCAGCAAAAATGCAAGTATAAACAGGCGTACAATTACAGCTCAGTGATTGTTTGGAAATGTGCAAATCATGTGCCAGTATTTTCTTGTTTAAAATGTGCAAAAATGGAACACTCTAGATAAGCTATCAAGCATGGTTCAAAAATTAATTTAAAGTGGCCAATTTGATTCAAAACAGTTTGAAGCTAAAATCAGAAAATGACATAGTAGCAGCATGGTATGTTTGGCATAGCAACAGCAATCAAAGTATTACCCAAACCTTGAGCCTTCTTCACAGCCTCCCATCACCACTATAACCAGCCTATACCACCAGGCCTCCACCCCAACCACACGGACCCATCGGCCAACCAGAACCAGCACTACCACCCGTTGGAACCCACCTCCCGCCGAGCTACTCTAGTGCCAACCATCGGCAACCTGCACCATCATTCCGGCCCACCGCCACACAATCCCTCACCACGGCGGACCCATCTCATGGGCAGCCCGCCTTCACCACAACCCGTTGGTCATTGCCCCCGCAACCTGCACTCCACCAGTGATTTCAAACAACGAGCCCCAAGCCACGAATTGCCAGAGTCGACCCTTGCCCGTCGGAACCCTTCCAGCCAGCGATCACCCAAAAACCCAGAAGGAATGCAAGCCCAAGCAAGGAGAAAACAGATGGGAAGAGTTCGAGATTACCTTTGCCGGAGACCCTCTATCCAGCCAATCCTGGAGGGTCCGATCCATGTCGCCGCTGACCATGCCGCTGTCGCACCTCGCCGCACCTCGCCGACGCGCCCGATCCCCGCACCAGCCTGGATTTATCGATAATAAACTACACACAATAATCACAAGAAATTCCATGGTTTATATTAAATGGAAAACCAGGCACAGATGTTACATTTATGCAAAAATGCTGAATTAAAATGCATTAAAAGAAAACTTAAGGGCTTTTGCTAAAGTTTAATGCCTGGAAAACATTATTTTAATTGTTCAAGGGGGAAAATGCAATATTTTCAATGAAAACTTTATTCGAATGATTTTGGAAAAATGACTGGAGGACCTATATGTAATGAAAGGACCTATGTGTAATACAAAAAGGACCGGAATGTAAAGAAAAGATAACTTTCAGAATTTTATTCAAATAAATGTTTTAATTGTTTTTAAAAAAGGAAAAAAGAAACGACGGCTGCCGACAATGGAGCTTCGCTGCTGCCGACCGTCAGGAGGGCAAACAAGGCCTTCTCGTGGTCTGATCTTTGATCAGACCTCATGAGAAGCAAGAAGAGAGAAAGAGAAGAGGATCCAACGGAGTGGATCAAGGATCTGCTGGTGGGAACGGTCCTCCCACCTCTTCCGCCGTTGCGGAGCTCCGGCGACGGCACTAGGGAAGAAGGGGCCTCTAGAGTGCATCGGTGCAGCGATCCTGTGGTTGCGGTGGCATCGTGAAGCATTGGGAGACTACCTCGCCTCTTCTTGAGCGGAGTGGTGGCTGATCGTGCAAGGAGGAGGCTTGCCTGTAGCCATCGTGGCCTCCTCCAGCGGGCGACATTGCTGGGGTGCTCTAGTGTTCGTGGCGCGAGCCTAAAGGCTTTGGTGACCTCGCGGGACGTGGTAGAAGGTTCCTAGGCTGTCAGTGGTGCGTGGCACGGTGGGGGGCTCGAGCTCCTTCTCTGGAGAAGTCATCTTCTCCAACGACGGTGTCTCTGGCCCAATTCTCCGGCAATCTTCTTGCGAGCTTCAGGAGGCGTCGGAGTGGTGATCCAAGGAGCGGGAGAGCTCTGAAGAGGCTAGAGGAAGAGGAGAGGGGGCTCAGGGGCCAGCAACGTGCCCTAGATTGGCCCCCCACCTACATCACTGGGAAACGGTGACGGTGAGCCCTGGGGACCAATTCCTACCAGAGGAAGGCTCTAGATGGCTTGGAATTGTCCAGAAAGGAGGAGGCATCCAGGAACCTATGAATTAAACTAGGATGGATCAGAAGGGGTGTACCTGGCTTGACAGAGCTCTGCAACTCGCCGGAGCGCCTGGAATCTCCTTCTCTCCTCTCTGCGAGCTTCCCTTTCTCTCTGGAATTCTCTGACACACTCAGCTCTCTTCTCTCTTGCACCAAAAAGTCCTCTAATATCTGCCTCTACCCTTCCTTATATAGGTTAGGAAACCCAATAACCCACTCCAATAGAACACTAACTGTGCTAACAGAACCAGTAACTAACCCTCTAACCAAAGTCGTAACAACCTTGCAGACAACAAACAATTGTCCCCCTTACGCTCCATCCTGTCCCCTGCTCGTCGACAATGATCAACGGCGATCCAAGCTCTTATGGTGACCCATTCAGTGGCTGGGGATGCTTTGGTGGCTACTGGTCTGATGGGCTGAAGAAGATGGGCTGTTGATTGAAGCAGGCTCATGGGATCTTGATGAAATCAAGGAAGAAAAATGAATTTGAAAGGTGAATTGAGAGGAGGAGATGGGTTCAGTGAGAAGAAGATGGGTGTGAAATTTGTATGTTTTTTTTGGTAGAAAAACATTAGTAAATGAAGAAGGAGAAAAAAATGATGAATATGGACAGGGGAAGTAAAGTGTTAGGTTGGAAAAAGAGGGAAAAAGGGAAAAAATGTATATGGTGGGCCTTCTTGGGCTTTGGGACCAAGGTAGGATCAATTGGGCTTAATGGGCCTATGTGGGCCTTATGGGCCTCCATGGGCTCAAGTGGGCTTCAATGGGCCAAATGAATTAAATGGGCCCAAATAGGTTAAATGGGCCTAAATAGGTCTTGTAGGCTCAAATAGGGTTTAATGGGCCTATGTGGGCCTTCATGGGCCTAATGGGTTTCAATTGGGCTTAAGTGGATTCAATTAGAGTTAGAGCTCAGCCACTACATCTCCATCCTGCAAAATTAGAAAATTGGTGTGTCTACACCAACCCACCAAGGGTGTGCGAGAAGAACAAGATCAAGAGGAGTCCAATCGAGATCCTTACAAAGCCAAGACTAGGTGCAAACCAAAGGAAAAACACTAAGATGTGCCTACAACAAAACCCATGTGCTCAACGCCAGGGGTAGGCTCCTATAGCCACCACACAAGTAAGGCCCTCCACCTAGGAAGGGCAATAAGAAACTCAACCAAGCCTGAGTAGGGGCAAGGTCCCATTTATTTCCAAAACATGTAAATAAAACATTAAATTCCCTTCATGAACTTCTCCTTTTATTTGTTTTTATTATTTCTTTGTATGCAAGGTTAGATTTAATAACAGCGATAAAAAAACAATAATAAAGATGAATGATGAGTGTAAGTCAAACACTTGACCACTTAATCCATTAAGCAGAACTGCCAAAACATTATCCAAGGTTTTCCTAAGTAGAGACTGTAACACCCAGGGAGGATTCACCGAATGGGTAGGATGACCTGAAAATTCTTTTAGATCCGTGGAAGTTACACGTACTTTAGAAGTACATCATTCAATCAACATTCCAGAAGCCTAGAGAAGACCTAAGACCTAACACCTAAGACCTAGTATAGCTAAGGAAGAAAGTCATCTCCTACATAGAAAGGAAGCTGAGCGACTAGGATAATGAGTGGTAAATGTGCCGTCATAGCATAAGTCCTCGAAGGCAGTCACAGACGAGCATCTATAGAAAAATAACTAGAGAGGGGAACCCAAAAAAATAAAAAATAAAAAAATAAAAGCCAAACCCCCTAAGTAAGCTACTAGCACATAGGACCAACCATTAGCAAGTAGCACAAAAGCTATGACCGACGTCGAGGGCCTACTGAAGCATAGGTCTCCCCCATTCTTCCACACATAGGCAAAGGGCCAGAAGCCTTAGAAGCTCATGGACCAAGTAAATAAGGGAGATAATGATCAACTAAAGCTAATACGAAGTCCTAAGTCCTCAAAAGGCCAAGGCTTAGTGAAAAGGGACAATTCCCTCACCTTGGATAATACAAGGCAACAATGCTAAATGCATAAGAGGGAAAGTTGTGACTGCACTCATTATCATCATCCATAAAAAAAAAAAGAAATTTCAAACATACAAAAAAAATTCAAAATTCCAAAAAATCAGAAAACCCAAAAATATCAAAAAAAGGGAAAACCAGGAAAAACAAAAAATAATAATAATATGTTGTGCCATTCACCTTACATACAAGTGAAAACTTAGAAAGTAGGGAAACTAGAATTGGTCTGGTTGATGATGCAACCATCGATCCATTAGGCTTCAAAGTTAGACGTCCTACTCAAGCGTGCTTTCACAGCTTGGGTGCATTTTGCCCCAGAAGGAAATTTCCTCGTAATGATCTTTAGAGTTCTTTAGAGCATCCATGGATGACTCACGATCGACGTCCATTGGGCTCTAGTTTTCCATCTCTCAGCTAAGGCCACGACTAATTCCTTCCACCTAATCCTAGATATAAGTGAGCAAGGATAGCACTATAGTACTTCTCCCTAGCAACTTAGCCAATCCCTTTAGGGTAGGGAAAGGTACACCTTTGATTACTAATATGTTTTATTAAGTGTGTAGGTAAAATCCCACCAAGTGTTAGTAAATCAAGCCCCACCATGAGGCTGCATCAAGTCCCACCGTGACACTACATTAAGTCTCACCGAGAACGGACGCCTGCCTTTGAAGTCCCAACAATGTACACAGACACACTACTCTGACTAAGAGGCAAACCCTAGTTTGGCAGACGAGCGGTTCACTCCCTCACCCAATTCTTTATTTATAGAACTGCTTACTTATCAAGTCGAGTTGTGAGACGACGGTCCTTTCCAAAGAGTACTGGTCATACTCGAAAAAGGAAAACAGTTGACCACAACGAATTCCATTCACGCATCTTGCATATGTCTATATTTCTAGGCACCACCCGTATCTCGCCAGCCTAGCCGGCCATATGGACCATTAATTGCATTTTGAATGTTGCCCTTGCATTTGCATTTTGTTTGCTTGAATCATGCATCCATGCATTGGAAGTGGAGCACTGACGAAGCGATGTTCTTCAAGAGTGTTAGAAACCCTTAGAACGTGTGATCTTCCTAAAGCCCCATTAAATCAAACCTATCTTCTTTTATTCCAATCTGAGCAAGCTCTCAAACAAGAAGCCATAAAAATTATCTTTTCATTTACCATAGTTCTGCCACATTGAAGTGTCACTCTGCATGATTGACATGGCCTCAACACCGGTTGCGACACAAAGCCCCGACTTGACCACGCCATGCCTGAGCCTTCAATATGACAACATTCTTTAATTATTCTTTTATTTCGTTTAATTTTGACCCCATTGAAGTGTCACTCTACATGGTTGATAAGTCTTGACACGGCTGCAGCACATAGCCCTGGCTTGACACCTCCATGCCGAAGCCTTCAATATGATGGCATCCTTAGTTTATCAGTCCATTCAATTGTGCGACCAAGTCCAAAAACCAAGTTAGTTCATCTTCTCACCTTTTAACTGTGCAACCTTGTCCCGAAACCAATAGGTTTAGACCTTTTGGAATCCATGGCGGATCGTTTGAGAGTGAGCTCCCTATTTCAGGAAATGCTCAATGAGGATATCATTCTTATCTTGGAGCCAATATTATTCCAAGATCAACTCCATGGAGGGGCATCTGTAGATATCTTATTTTCGCATTTCTTAGAGTTCACTTAGGATTAGAACCATTAAGACACCCTATAGATGCAAGAAGACGGTGTATATTCTTCTGCAATTTTAATTTGAATTCCACTTATACTTTGTATACATACTAACTACTTCTAATTTTTGTTGTATTTTAGTAATACAACATCTGACATGAATGAAGATATAGATGGAGGTGATGGAATGGAGGAAGATTTTTAATAATATACTTTACTATGTTTCTTTGTCATGGGAAAAAAAGGAACCATCTATGTTTTATTGGTTGCTTTCTAAATGTATTTTTCTTGACAATTGTATTTTGTTAACTAGTAATTTCTAATCTTTTCACAATTAGTTTCTAAGAACTTATTTTTTGTAATGTACATGTGAACTCTTATATGATTTTTTTTTAAATGTACATTTTCAAATTTGTCCGGGGAACCGAATTGTTAACAGTTTAACTAAAACAAAATATAAGATTCAGTTTTGTAAATATCATTTTTGTTTCGGTAATAGTCCAAGATGGATATATTTGATTTATGATAAATCATATTAAATGAAATTATACCATTTCTTTTCAAAGTGAGACAATCAACTTAGTCTAAATTCCAGGAATAATGATTCAAACCATCAAGTATATTATGTGACGTTGACATTAAACATTTGTATACAATTTGTAAATTATACTTTCAAATGGAATTTAAAGTAGATACGTTAACTAAATTACAAACAAACTTTAGTTTCTTAAAAAAATTGGTTACTTACCAAAGCACTTTTGGACACAATAAATGAATATTCATACATGTAACATAATAAGATTCACAGGGGCATATGAAGTAATGTTCACATGCAACAAAGAAGTAAGCATTATGGTATGGAAGTCTACATAAATTAAGTGTAGACCGATAGATTTTTTATGTAATTGGAACTGAAACTACAACAAACTAAAGTTAAAAGCTAGTTCACTTACAGTAAGAAACAAGTTTTGAATCAATTCACAACATTTCTAAACAAAATACAAAAGCTTACATGAAACAATAATATATTAAACGCAGAAGTCAATGTGTCATTACATTTAAAATATGTCATTTGTATAAGAAGTTCTACAAAAATAGAGGACACACAACAATCATTTGAGATATAGAAAGCACATGGAAAAAATCTACAATAAGACATCCACATCAAAAGATTCAGTTCATGTAACAGTTAGCCACGTTAGAAGTTTTTGTTTCAATAACAGACAGCCACATTAGACTTAAAAGTTTAAGTAACAGACAACCACATTAGAGTACATTATGACTGTAAGATTGTCCCTCCTTCTACACATTTTGGAACATGTTCTATGACCTCATAAAAATCAACAATTTTGGAATGCTTTAAAATGGAAGCAACAATTTGCGATCTAAACTTTGACATTTCAGACTTTGAGAAATTAATGTTGTTGTCTAAGGCAATGTGTTCAATTGCCTTCATCATAAATACTCCACAGTCCAGACTTCCTTCATCTTGTTGAGGGAAAAAAGGATTATCCACCAAAGGCCAATTATGCATGTCTGGAAATTCTTTATGAAAAAAAAGGTGAAACCAATCACTCTACATCAAAAAAATATTCTTAGATAAATGATTTAGTATAGTTGTTGCATTGGAAACTAGTAGATGATTAAATTTGAAAAATATTATTATAGAATGGTAGACTTACCTATCGTGTCATTTCACCATCTCCTCTACAACCTCGTAGGGAGTTGTAGTCTCTAAACTAATGATGCTCAAAATTAACTTCCATAAGATGCCAATGTGCATCAAAATGTATGGGAAGTAAATTTTTGCGGCAAAATGTGATGTTGTTGGTAACATCTTCCATGATTCTCTTCAATTTCTTCACATTTGATTCATTAGCTTTTTCATTTTTAGATACAATCCCTTCAATATAATGCTATATACATCAATAATTATTTATTAGTTGCTTCATTACATAAAACACATTTTATAAAATATTAACAATGTAAATGTAGGTTTAAATTTATATTTACTGAAGCAATGGCATCCATGAAGAATACGCTGATTCCCTCCGAGAGGTTGTAAATGTGCTTTACAATTTCTATGAAAACTTCTATCACCTGTATCATAAGATATCAATTTTTTGATCTGATTTTATAAACAGTAGTTTTGTAAAAATATATTTCAAACTAACCGATCCATGTACGCTACTTTGGTATATGAGTCCTTTCAGTTATCACCACAACAAACCTTGTCATTTATCTTATAACCCAATTTACAGCTAGTATTAAACAGTAAAAGTAATACATAAGCTTGTTGATAATTTATCAGTAACACATAATGAAATTGTAACTTAAGTATCAATAAATATATGGTGTTTCACTGTAACAAAAGTGGTTAATGTATTTACGTCTTCTTGAACTCTTGGAGGAAAGTTTCAATCAACATATATTCTGAATCGTTGATACTTGTTACGCCTCTGAACTTCCTTCCCCTCACTAGCTTCTATATGGAAACATTTTAGATTTGTCATATTATATATGTAAATGTTTCTATTATCTATGTCTTTAATAAGATTTTTTGTAAATACCTTCTCTTTGGTAGTTGTTGTCGGAGGGATATTCTGTTTTGCCTTTTCTGTTTGTTTTCTTTCCTTTACCTTGATGTTTCTGGTCATTGAGCTTGGAGACTTAACCTTGCTAGTTGATCCTTGTAGAACCTTTAGCTTTTCAATCAATAGGATCTCATCTTCATCATCATCTACATTTAGTTCTTCCTTATCCATGTTGTTGTTTTCTGCAGGGATTTCAGAGGCAACATTTGGTTCAACATCCAATAATTGTGCATCATAACCACTTCTTGACCTTGTATTTCTTCTTTTTCAGATTTGTTAGACTCTTTGAATTTTTTCGTAAATCTTGAATCCTATTTTCAAAATAAATTTTCAAATTACGAATTTCTTTTTTCAAATCTTCATTTGTTTCTATTAAACTAACATAATTGTTGTCTAATTTTTCCAAATCATATGATAAAGATGAGAATTGAATATCCTTTCGTTCTAATTCCCCTTTCAAAAAGGAGATTTCTTCTCTCAAAATCAACATTTTCTGATTGTAACCATCATCAAGATGTCGTTTCTGCACATTACGAAATAAATATAATAAGAAATCATACATTGAAGCATTTGTTTGTTATATGGATTGTTTTTAAACATGTATACAATGACATTTAGTATCTTCATTAATTTTTCAGTTTAAACTTAATTTCAATTTGAAATATCCTAAATAATTTTTATTAAATTTGGAATTTAAGTATAAATTATAGAAATAAATTCAGTAATACTTAAATTAAAACTGAGACTTATTTGTGATAGAAAGAAAAAAGTTAATAGGATAATTCTTAAAATAAAAACAGTAAATTGCATCATGACCACTTCAGTATAACTGAAACTAATGCATAAATGTGAGATTTATGTATTAATTAAATGTAGAATATAAGATCATATGATTAATTTTTTAACAATTTATTCTTGTTACCTCTTTCACGGGCCCTTGCAGCATCTCTTCCAACATAGCAGCCTACAATTTCAATTTATCTTAAACTTGTAAATGAGAATAACATATATAATATAACAATTGCAATTTTATCTTAAATCATTGCAAGTACATCTTTACATTCATTACCTTTCCATGAATACATTTTCTTTTCCTTGAAATTTTAGATGTAGTGTTTTCTATCTTATCCCATTTTTTGAAAGGGGGCTTTGCATATGGGTAAATTGGTTCTATATTTACATTTTTTTCGTACACCCAAACCTACATAATTTCACAAACAATGATCAACATATAATTATTTATTAAGATGGCCATCATTCTAAAAGTTTGGATACTTACAAGTAGTGCCTAAGAACAACCCAAGCAATAAGACCTCAAGTTGTTCAAGCTGTCCCTTTGTGACATCTGGGCCTGATTATCCATTTTTATTATAAACCATGTAATTATTTGCAATATTGTATAAATGGTTTATTAATGGATAATCTGTTGTTTCTTGGTTGTGTGTGGTTGTGGTTGGCTTTCTGTGCATCTGCCTTGTAGGATCGAATAGCTCCTCTAGAGGGGGGGGTGAATAGAGAATTAACACTTTTTAATTACTTATATCGGTTTTTATAGGTTAATGAGAAATTGCATGTAAGGAGATTATTTAATACGTATAAACAAGCTTAACTACTCAAGCAATCAATATAACATATAAGAGGAGGATGAGAGCAATTGATGTAGACAAGGAATTTATAGTGGTTCGGCAACCCAGACTAGTCCACTCCTCAAGACCCTCTTGAGATTTTTCCCTTATTTAAAATAAAATAAGAACTTACTTGTTGACTACACCACCAACGCTTGTTTGCTCTTCCCACTTCTCAATTCCCGAGAAGCTAGAGCCCTTCGCTTTGATGCTTATACAGAGTTTGGAACAATTCCGCTCACATAGAATGACAACAACAGAAATTACAAGCAGAATCTCGTAATGACAATGGAAATGATAGCACAACTCAATATTACAACTCTTTCTCAGTGGTAGCTGAATGTATCTCCATCGGTGCTTTTCTAATGCAGCTACGGGGTCCTATTTATAGCCGTAGGATGGCCCAGGTTTGTGTCTAACGTCTATAAAACGGTCACAAACAGCTATATGAACGGTATACCGTTTTTGCCACGGTATGCCGGAAAA
>JAMKQA010002203.1:0-25770 GCA_024699735.1 Posidonia australis | reverse complement strand
TCATCAAGCCCTTAGCAAGCATTTGGACTAGAAAGACTGAGTTTCTCGGGCGTACGAGGGTGCCTAATACCTTCCTCGTGCGTAACAGGAATCCTTACTCATCCTCTGGTTAGCAGACATCCAGCCTTCCTATCTGCATCTCATGCATGCATTCATCCTTTTGTGGTTTTCCTCGTCTTTCCCTTAAAAGACTAGGTGGCGACTCCTTTTTTTTTTCTTCTTGTCCTTGCGCCTTCGCCATCCAATGGCATGGCTGTGATCCCTTTCCCGCCTCCCTCTGGGTCCGGCACGGTCACACCTTGTATATCAATTTGTTGTGTTTTGTTTCCTTAAAAAGAATAGACGATTCTGATTTTTAAAAGTAGTTTCCTTGCATTTAAATGTTTGTTGAATTGCAACTTTGTTTTCCTCTCATGAAAACATAGGTAGCATTTTAAAATGCTTTTCTACACTAGCTTTTTGCATTTAGCGCTTTTTCCACAATAAGTGGTTCCAAACGCGTTCAATAAGCTAGTTTAAGAAGAAAAGTTGTGTGCAGCTTAATAGTTTATTTTGCTGCTTTTTGAAATTCTCATGGTCCCTAGCTTATGGAAAAGCTGTGTTTTTTTATCACGATTTTCCAATGTTATCCCTATAACTTACTCATTACTTCAAAAAAAGAAAAAAACAAAACTACAATCAATGGTCCCCCGTCGCCGCTGCCACCTTCTTCTTTTGCCTCCTCCTTCGATAAACCACCTCCTTCCCATCACGCCTCCTCTCAAGCTCCACCCACAGGTACGTAAAAGAACCACCGATACAGGGATCTCCATGGTGAACTTATTGTAACAGAAGATGGACAGCAGCGCAGAGACTCTGGAGACGACGAAGGAGAGGACGACGCAGGAGGAAGAAAGAACTAGAGGCAGATATCTAAGATGGAGGACAACAATGGTTGTCTGGTAGATATGATGGTTAGGTGTTGATCATTTAGGTGCCCCACTAAATGAGCTCCTCTTCCTCATCATATCTTTCCTACCAATGGATGCCATAATGCGAACGATAGCCATCTCTCGTTGCTGGAGACATATCTCTTCCCTCCTACCCTCTTTGCCCAATCTCAGCCTCGATCTACTTGCCTTGGGTCTCGTTCCCCTGTCCAACAACGACCATGACTACGACCACAGGAAGGAACGTCACCACGAAGATTGGGTTCTGAGGGTGGACAAGGCCCTCACCTCTCACCACGCTCTCATTTGGAGATGCAAGATTGTCGACTACACCCGCACCTGGAACATGTGGGGGCGACCATTGCATCAACCCGTTAGCTTGATGCTCTTGCCAGCAAGGGCATCCATGCTCTCACCCTAGAGTCTTGCACCAAGATTCGCTTGCCTGAACCGTTCCTTCCGTGCTCCAAATCCCTCACCTCTCTAGAGCTCTAGCGGTTCTTTGTAGACCTTCGGCTCTTATTGATGGTGGTTACACAACTCTTTGTCTTTGAGAGGATGATCTGTTCCTTGAGACATAGGATGGTCTCCTTCAGCACTTGGTTGTAGCTAAACTAGCTTTGAAAGGACTTCTCTAATAGGAAGGACTCCTTGGGGCATGAGAAGCAACCCCCTTTTCTCCTTGCTTCTCCCATGGCTGGTTGGTTGGTTGCTTGTTTGCGAGGTGTGGTGGAGGATTTGTGAGGAAGAGGGTAATCTAGTCTTTATGTAATTGAATAAGCACTTTTACATGTATACACTCAACAAACTTCCGATTCTCTTTAAAAAAAAACTACAAGTAGCCTAGCTTAAGAAAAAGCTAGCTTTTCTTAATAAGTTGTGTTTCAAAAAAAAATTCCAAACGCAACCATGGTCTTATCAGTAACTAAGTTCACTCTTCAAATGCAAAACAAATATCAGAATTGGTGACAATTTCTACATCATTCTTATTACAACCTCAATCGCGATAGTCTAAAATCCAAATACTCCTAGAGCTATTAATAAATAATTAATTCAAAAGTAAATGTAAGAAATTAATTAAATAATTAATTACAATAACCACTAACTCTACAACTACATGACTCCTGTTATACGTATTAAACTTGACTGTTACTCTAACATTTGCACTTGTAAGAAAATTTTCACTTCCTAGTCTCACCAGTATTACTCCTTGAGACCTCAGCATACTCCTCTAGCTCTTGACCCTCAAGAGGTATCACTCATTCTTGGTCCGTTGGCTAAATTATTTAGCCTTTTGGTACATGACCTCATTCTTTGTCTTTTGGTCCTCTAAAACCACGAAACTTTAATCTCGAACTTATACCCAATCCTTCATAGGTATCAATCGTTCTTAGTTTGTCAGTATGATCTTATAGTCCTTTTGGTTCCTTAAAAGCTACAAAAAAATATTACAGACCTCATCCTCGGTAACTAGCTTTCAACTATCTAAGGGTATCAATCATTCTTAGTCCATCGATCAGATATTTTAGCCTCTCGCTCCTTCAAAATCACAGAAATTTACTTCCAAAACTTTTGCAAATCTTATATATATTTTTTTAAATCTTTTTTGGAAACCATTTGAAAATCATTTCAAAAGATATTCTCAAAAGCACCTCAAACCCCAACTGCAATCACTGCTTAGGGGGAACTACATGGCTAACCCATGCTAGTCCCCTACGCCTCTAGTGTAGTAGCAACGCTCGATAGGAAAACCACATCGTGTCTCATCTAAAATCTACAATTCAAAAACTTGCAACCTCATGAAATACAACCACAAGCTAAAAACCATAAGAGATTTGTAATAATATATGGAAATCTAATTAAATTCATACATTCAAACTCTATTCTAATCAACACCTCAAGATCTACAAAGTTGGGTTCTTGCAACCCAACACGCAATCATTTCAACTACAGCAAAACAATTCTTCACGTGGAATCCCAAGCTCACACCACATCACTACATAATACATGCAATTACTTGATAAGAAAAATCCTAAGCAGAGTGTGAACCTTTCACCTAAATTCGACACTATAGCAGCTCAATACAGCGCTCACAACACTCAACAGTTAACCCACGTTCGTGGCGACAACGATGTCCTAGCAATAGCAATGACAACACTCGATGGCAACAACAACAGTGCCAACTCTGGCAACGACGACAACAACAGGAGCAACGATAACGACACCTTACACGACAACGACAATGAGTGACAACACAGTTGACAGTAGCAGTGATAGTAACTCCCTCCAAAACTCTCTCAAGTAATGTTTGATACGTTGAAATGGGGCTGAAATAGGATTAAAAATATATATTCTAATGTTTAGTACAAAAATACCATTGAAATAGCTATGGGAATCAATAGGAATTTCATTTCTTTCCATAAAGAAGAAGTTTGATTCCAAGCCCATTTTAAAAAAAACCTATGATGGTTGCACTCGATGGCTCCTTCCTTCTTCACCCTCTCCCTCCTTCCTTCTCTACTCTCTTCCTCCTCAACTTCCTCTCTCCTCTGCCGCATCTAACAACTTCTTCCCTCCTCCGCCCCCTTCCTCTTTCATCCCTTGTCACATATTTTATGTTGTGTTTCCAGATGACCATAAATCGACCTCCATATTGCATTGCTTCCTAAGAATTCGATAATCTCTGTAGTAAAGGTGACCTGTAAAAATCTAGCAGTCATCTTGATATCCTAGAGCTCACCTAGAGTAGTGAGCTCTAATGGGATCTCCTTAGAGAAATCCTAGGAGGAGAGATTGTCCTCTGGGTCTAAGAGAGAGGTTTTCCACCGTTGCAGGCATTGGACGCTATTTTCATGGGTGACAGCAATTGTGTAGATGGAGATGAGGAGGAGGGCGAATATCTAGAGGAGGAAGGTGGCCATGGTGGTGTGGAGGCTTGGTTGGTGAAGTTTGGGATTTTTGGTGAGGATTGCAAACTAAACACAGAAATGGAATAAAATTATGTCATTCCATTCCATTTTATTCTATTTCAAATTTCATTCTAAAGTTTATTTTATTTTTATCTATTTCCATTCCAATTTATCAAACGTTATCTTAATCTCTCGCTCTCTCTCTCTCAAGCTCTAGATTCTCCCTTCTCCTTTCTCTCAACCACGAGTATGTATCCAATGCTATCCCTTTTCTTCTCTTTTATAACAACCTTGTGTGGTTGTCCAAATACACATCATCACGAGTTGGCATTGTGGCGTTATCATGTTTGTCCTCCCTGTGCTCTTACGAGGCACCATATGTAAAATTGAAGACACAGTGCAACACCAAAGAGGAGTCATGTCACAATATGCCAAAGTAATTCATAGGATACACACTGTGCTCTCATGTCATAAGACGTCAAACGGGGAATTTAAAAAGGAAAGCATCTAGAAAATTCATTTTGATTAATCCGAAAGAATATTACATTTAAAGGTAATCAAACAATAATCTACCTAATAGAACTCATTACTCGATTATAAAAAATACAACCAAGTAGAAATCAAATCCTAAAATAATAATATAACTTATGATCCTCCCTTCTCCTTTCTCTGGTTACAGGTGTGGGTCACCATCTTTTTTCTCTTCTTTTATAATAGTATTGTGTATGGTATTATTCATGAACAGTGTCATCATGGATGGTTGTTCAAAGGCACACCATCATAAGCTGATACTGTGGTATTACTATGTTTGTCAATCTTGTGTCCTATGCACTTATGGGACATTACACGTCAAATTGAAAATACAGTGCAACACTAAAGAAGAGCATGACATAACATGGCAAAGTAATCCATCATCCTTATTGAAACTTCAAGGGTTACAATTCTAACCTTCTAGGTTATTTCTATTGCATGAAAGTTTGTTCTCATTTGTTTAAAACTTATTTTCAAATAAATGGGAAAAGTATGGTGTAGTTGACTAAGAAGAGTGGAACTTATATTTCTCTTTTAGATTTGAATCTCATGAAGCACAGTAAGGAAAAAATTATACTATCATTTGCAAAAAAAAATAAAAATGGAAAAAGTTAAAAAAACAAACTTGAGTTCGATTCTGATAAGATCTGACAAACCAGGGGCGACCCAAGGCGAGGAGGTTAGCTAGGGGAGATGTCAGATGCTTATCAAGTTACCATGGTGACTTAATTTTCTTTCATTTATTTTTAGAAAATTTAAGGTTATTTTGTAAATAGACGTTTTGGTGTCCAACAAATTCTGCGGTTCTACATAGACACACCCTTTTTTTTAATATTTGTTTCCATAAACCAAAAAGGTTGACAAGGCTCCAGAAATTTCTAGAAAACACTTCAGATCGGTGGAGCTCCTCCTTTTACCGTCTGCCTCCCTTCCTCCTCTCCACACCAAATATCCTGCGAAATCGACGCCTCTTCCATCCAAACCCTCGCGTACGTTGACCTGGAAGGTAGGATTGGACTCTTTCCTGTTCCTTCCTCGAACACGTCGTCCTTCCGGATTTTTACTGGTACTCGTTCTTGTTCCATTTCTTACGTTGCTGGTTTGGATGCTTATCCAGGTTTGGCAATGGCCGACGGGAGTTCTGCTGGGTGTGCCAGTTCGAGCAGAGATGCGAGCGATGTTCCGGAAGAAACAGTAAATATAAACATCAAGACTCTGGACTCCCAGGTCTTCACCTTCCGTGTCGACAAAAAGGTTGATGTGTTGATGTATTTGGAAGAAATGTTTCATTTTCCTGGTGATTTATCGATCTTGCGATTTTAGTGATGCTTGAGGGATATATTGTTAGAATATTAAAATGGATCCTTATAGTGTTATAGTCACATGGTGAGAACCTGCCATGTGCTTACACCGACGAGATTCGTATATACATCCCACATATTTAAATTTTGTGCTAGATCAGATCACTTAGGAGCAAAGTTAAAAGAGGTTGAGGTAGTCTCAAATTTACATGGATATAAATAGTGAGGAAGAATATAAGCATACATTGTTGTTGTCACAACTTACAAGTGGTTTTCCAATTACTCTACCCCACTTCGAGTTAGTGGATTTAATCATAGAGAAAAGTAATCACAAAATGAGAATTTACTTGTTTGCCCGAGGTTGTGTCTTGGTTGAAGTTGAAATTATGGACATAACCTAAATCTAATTGATTTGAGCTTAACTCCAAAACTACCTGTGGTACTATCCAATCTTAGTCTATAAAGAATGGAAATAATGTCACATGACATATGCTTTATTACTCAAAACGTATAAAATAAAATAACTGTAAATGGTCTAGGAATGTAACATACAAAATAAAATGATGATTATTCTCATCATATTTCTTAAATCTTCCTATTTTTTGCAATGTTATTATATGCTTTGAAAATGACAAGAATGAGGGATTTGGCAAACTTGTAGTCGTCTTTGATTAGCAAAGGTTAATTGGATGCTTATATTTTTGCAATTACTGTGCGATCATGTAGAACTTTTGTGTTATTGGTTGTGGGGGTTCTACTCATGCTTGCATTTTCTTTTATGAAAGGGTAGAAAAGATTGGTATGTTGTTGGTTGGTCCTTTTCTTGTGGGGTAGGGAGTTGCTTTTGGTGCCATGGGAGGCTTCTTGGAGAGAGATTATGTAATTTTTCCTCTTTTCCCCTTTTTTAAAATAAACTTTTTGTCTATGGACTTTTTATGTTTGATTGCACACTTCTTTGGATTTTTCATAAATGGATACGTAAGTGACCCATTATTCCTCCACCTACCTAATAATAATAAAAAGGAGTGCGAAGGTGCTTAAGGTGGTGTCTAAGTATGTGCTGAGGCCCTTAAGGGGCACACACCTAGTAAATCCAAGTCATGGCGCCAAGTAGCTGCCAAGGCATGTGTGAAGGTACCTAAGACACACGCTTAATTAGTCTAAGTCATGATGCCAAGATGCCTTAACCCAAGAAGGTGCCACCTAAGCAACCGTAATAATAATGATTAAATTTATGATAGCTTATGGAACTTTATGTGATTAAAAGAGGGTCTTAAATTTGAATTAGATCTCATAATTTTATGTGATCAAAGGAGGGTCTAGTTTTATATGAATGCCCTTTATGCACTTGGTGACATGGCAACAAACTATTTGCATGCATGTAGGAGAAAGTTTTGTACATATGGATCCACCCCAACGTTATCAGTGCCTGGCATTGGGTTTTCGTTTTTACCCTAGAGGAGGGTTTATAAGAAACTTCATAAAAATGTATATAGTCTACATGCTTTCCAAAAATAGCATATGTTGGAAGAAAATGAAGGATGGCGCACTAGGGTACCACTAGTCAAGGATATACTGTGAGAATAATGTCTTAGGCTCTTTTTGGAATTACTATTAGAATTACAACTTTTAAATAAAAGCGAATCTTTTTTTACCAAAAGTTATATATTACCGCTTTTCTGTGTGCAGGTTTTTTAGTTCAAAGCATAGAAAAACTGTTTACAGCTTTTCAAAGAAAGCTTTGGAAGAAAAACATGTTTGGAATTGCTTTCTCTGGAAAAGCATTTATTGCCAAAAACTGCAGTTCATGTCAATATCGATAACATTGAAATTTGTATAACTGTAATGAAATATACGATCAACCAACATTTATTGAATTTGAAAAAGAGGCAGAAGAAATAGTTTGATCCTCTTATTTCTTGAACTGAGAGATCCTGACGGGCCTTAGATGCTTTAGTTCTGTATGTAACATAAGTAAATGTAAATGGTTACACCAGCATGGTGATGATTTTTTTTCTTTCAAATTGAAGCTTGAAGGCAATATAAAGAGTTTAGAAAACCTAAATTTTTCATGGTTTAAATGTTAAGCTTTCATATGGTTAGAAGTAGTAATACAAGTTGAACCTTGGGAAAGCAGTCTAAATCTCTGTTTTAGAGGAAAAAGATTCACATAAACTTCACATGGTTGGCTATGACATTGTATTGTTGTTTACCATAAACATTTTGATGTCCTCTTTCGTTGTACTATTGTTTTGATGTTAGATGCTCAATAATAATTTTTGTGAATTGGTATTGATAAATTAGGTTTTCCCTTTTATAGTCATTGTATATATATTTGCTTAATCATTGTAGCATACTTGGGTCAATAAATTTGTTTAATATCTTCAGATTGGATGGAGCATTTTAGAAGTCATAGTTGAACATTCTCAGTGTAAACTGACTCTGTTTCTATCAAATGACCTATGAAAAACTACATACATATTTTAGCTACAAGATTTTTTTATATAAGATACACAATGATATACCTTGTTCTATTGTAACTTCATTTGCAATACCACTCAAACATATGGAAAAAATTAACCTCATTTGCAAGTCTCTGACCCATAGCTAAATGTATCCTTAATTAATAATTTTACAAGCATACTACATCCAGAAGCGTCTAAAGAAGATATTGTACTCGTGTCACAAAATGGTTAGAAAGGGTCCAAAGGGAAGAAGAAATAGAACCATATGAAAGGAAGTCCAAAGACTCAATGTACAAGAAGCATGGTGAAAACATTGAGATGAGGGAAATATGCTGCCATTCTGTCAAGGATGGAAAGGATTGGGGATTTACACTATGTAGAAAGTAGAAACTAGGATTGTGATCCTCACATTCATCAGGCATGGTATCACAACCATCAACTTTACTTGCAATTGTTGTTACCTTTTGCAGTTGTAGTTACAACTACAGAAGAAATTATAGGGGAGTCCTAATTTCTCTCTTCACTCGCTAAACAAATACTATGATTCAGCTTGATTTGACATCTGACTATGAAGTATGAACTGTGATATCACATACTCCTTGTGGAAGCTCACTGTTTTAGAATTAATATGGCAAAAGCCTGACCTACATTGGGCCAACTCTTTTTAAGCACTTGAAAGAAGAAATTTAAAACCTGCCTATCCTACTCCAAGGAACCTGAGTATAGCATGAAAACAAGCTTTTGAGGGAAATCAAATTGGTAAATTGAAGTGTCGTGGTTAATAAAAAATGGTGGTCTACCAAATAAATATATGAACTCTCTTAAATACTACACACTAGAAGTCTTCCCAGTGACCTTTGTACATTTGCTCATGTGTGTAGTTGCACACACAGAGGTGCAGCCATCCTTTGTGGTCTACTGGACTCTTAAGTTAAACAAACAAACTGAGTTTTATGCCTCTTTGTCGACTTGGAAAAGTTCAAGTGAAAGAACCCATTAGGATATTTTGATGTATTTATCTTGGTAATGTGTGGAATATTAGATTACATAATTGATGTGACCGTAGCACAAGACAAAAGATGAATTTTCATTGATAATAACAATTCTTGTAAAAACGATGATGGGGGTTGTTCTTTCAGTTATCATGTGTTGCTATAATGGCCTTTGCAACTATTTTCTTGAATTTCTTGGTTTCAGAAGCCAGTTTCATTGTTGAAAGAGAACATAGCAAGTGCTGTTGGTGTCCCTTCTGGACAGCAGCGTCTGATTTTCAAGGGAAAAGTTCTAAAGCACGATCACCTCCTTTCTGAATACAGTATCCTTTTTTTCCTTTTATTTTGATTGATGAAATTCCTTCCACATGTTATCTATTCTTTAATTGTCATCGGCTATATTGAAATTGATATTGTTGATAGAGAAGGCAAACCCTTATGTATAATATAATTATGGGGAATAAACAAGTGCAAAACCTGCTAGCACAGTTGATCTATTCTGTACTTTTTATAGAAAAGAAACCAAAAGACATACATTTTGCTGATCAACCTAAAAATGCTCTGAATATGAATTTACTAAAAATCAAAACTAACAACTTCATGTATTTGCAGTGAAAGGAAGAAGGTACCATGTCATTAACTTAATTTGTGGAAAGTGTGGTATTCTAAATCTGATTTCCGCATTGTTTCCTTTTTTAGATTGTCTACAAGAGAGAAGATTTGAGTTAAATGTTTGGATGGGAGAATGAATAGGGGTTTTTGAGAAATAGATAATTTCAAAAGTCTTCTTTACTTTTAAATGATGATATCAGTTTTGCTGTCTAAAATAAATAGAATTCCAGTTGATTTTTTTGACGAAGATGTAGAATGGGGTGGGACAATACTATAGTAAAGAATAAGTTGTTGTGGATATTATTCTCCTCTATATGTCTATACCTCCTCACAGTGTTTTACCTTTACACTGCCCAGATAGGAATTTCTAGCTTGATCAGTGTTTTGATATTATTATCCGTTTTGCTCTTTCTTGTTATATATCATATTTTTCAGTCAGGCTAGTGCCTTGCCTCTCCCCTGTCAGCTTGAGCATTTTAGAGATCGTTGCCTTAGAATTGCCTTTAACCTTTATTACTTTGTAGCTTGCATGTATTGACCATGTGTTTGCTCTTGTAGCCATATTCCTTAGCTTTAAGCAGACATAGAAGATGGGGACACTTTGCATCTGGTTGCAAGACAGCCAGTCCAATCTCAAAGTCAAAGCGGGACTAGCTCTGAGGAAACCAGAAATACTGGAACTCGAGGTTTGATTGTCATTTATATTGTTCTTTTAAGTAAGAATATCGTCTTTTAGACTATTAATCTCCATGAGATGATTTTAAACAAAATATCACCATCCATAGTTTTTTTTTTTAAAGATTTCTTCTCATTAGAAAATTTATTCTCCTGAACAATCCAAGATGCATAGGAATGTATTTTCTTCAAAGTTGTGGTTCAAAAAATTATAAAGGACTACATTGTTAGGCTTTTCTTGACATTGACTTGCATGGTTCCAAATTTCTCCATGTTGGAATTATGGTGAAGAGACTCTAAGCATTTGACTGTATAAGCAAGTTACGTTCTTCAACTAGGACTGTTGGCCCCTCTTAAGCAACATGGGCCTGTTCCAGAAAAAGGAGCAATGTCAACAGTTCCATCACCAACAACACACAAATTTAATTAAACAAAAGCCACAAAATGAATTTAATAAAGTATTATAATTATAATAATTTAATAAATAAAGCTCCATAAATAAAAATCGTTAAAATATACAAAAAAAAATTACTAAAAGATTTTTATTAAGGAGTAATTATTTGTGGCACATGTGAAAACAATTTACTACAAAAAAAGTCATAAAAGAGTTTTGAATGTTTGTTATTCATGTATGAGATATATTGGCATACTATATATTTTCTGTTGTAATAGTCCTATATGAAAAAAAGTGAGGACTAGACTTGTAATTATATATAGATGGGCTTTTCTACTCATTGTTAATTGATTTTAAGTTAGATATTCATATTTCAACATAACATTAGAGCCAAAAGAGGCCCGTTTTGGACCCAAGTCTACACACATTTACCAATGTCCAAAATAGACACTTGTAGGACCTAGAAGATGCTATAAGTGAGTGAGAGTGTTAGAATAGTTCTACATTCGAAAAAGTGACAATTAGACTTGTAGTTAGATGGAACGCTTCACTGATTGTCAATTGGTTTTGAGTTGGATGTCTATATTTTAATATTTTCAATAGTGAAATTAATTATTCTTACATATCTACAATTACTCAGCATTTCATTTTGTAGAGTTCCAAATTCAGAGGTTTTAATGATCTTCTATAAGCTTTTATGTTGGTACTTTGTTTCTACTGATATTTTGATCAATTTCTCATGTGAACAAGTTGGATTAGATAGATATCAAATGAGGTAATTATCACCCTTCATCAAGCAAACTTGTTTCCTTTTTTTCCTTTGAATCAAATAGTGGATTTAGAATTCTAGAATTTCAAGTAATAAAACCAAAAGATACATTTCACCAACAGTGCAAGCCAACACAGACTACAACATTAGCATTGGAAAATCCAACTTGAGGATTTTCTTTTCTTATCAGAATCAAACTTTTGCTAATCAAATTGGTCCTTAGTATTTGTTTTATCTATTTTAGAAGTTTGACCAAAAAACTGAGGGGTTTAAGGATTTGTTTTTTAATAAAAAGCTGAAAATGTCAATTTCAATATTACTTTTTTTCCCCCTCATGATAGGGAGATAAGTTCACTGTGAACTTTTGCAAGATAAATTTCACTTTTAGGACTTCAATCAAATATAAAATCAAACATTAAGCTTTCAACGTGCTATTCTGTTCGCTCTTAACTGTTTTCCATTCCTACCAACGTCAATCTCCAATAAATACCAACTATCACAAATGATGTGGTTTTCTGTATATTCTAACTGATTCTGTTGCATAAAAGCTGCTCTCAATTATTAAAAAAATAAAGTTTTCAATCCGATTAGTTTTGTTGGCTGCACCCAGATAATATCCTAGTGTCAATGGGTTAATTGCTTAGATCCAACAATCAACAACATATGGGGCCCACAAAGGTGAAGTCAGCATAGGGAAGATTCAAAAGGCATACCATGGTGAGCTTGTTTTTGTTCGTTTCTTTTCCAAACGAGGAAAGGTTTGGTAGACCTAGTCATTTCTATTGTTTCAGATCAGGTGAGTACCTCCATTTAGCCTCTGTTCCCCTTTTTTTCTCTCTCCTGCTCTGAGAGTAATCTTCCATGAAATCAATGCTTGCCCCATCTACACCTGAATGCTTTGACCAAACGTGGATTGACTTCTATTTGTTCTTCCTTCAATCACGTTTTTGATTTCATTGATTTTGTAGTAAATAGTTCTTTTAGTTGTTTTTTCCCTTGATGTACTACTGAAATTTTCTGTCTTTCCTTATTCATGGGGTTTAGTATCTGGTGCCAGAGGTTTGCCTTTTACTCTTTTTCATTAGAGGTAATCCTTTCACTGTGTTATTTACTCCATGACATGCCTAATTTCTGGATAAAACAGCTGATGTTATGGGAAGCATTTTTCTCCAGTTGTATACATGTATGAGTTGGTTTCTATAAATTCTCCTTTTTTGGCATTGTATGCTTCCAAATGATTGTTGAATGGTACATGTTCTGCGTTTGTATTGTGGGTACTTTTTTGTGTTTGATTCCTTTTTGTATTGGAATGGTGCTGGTGAAAGCCTGGAAGACGTTGGAGTCATGTGAACACCCAATAGTCCAAAATCATAATGTTTATTTGTACTATTTCTTCCAGGCCTTGTTTTTGTGCTTGAACTGGCACACCTGACAGACTTTCCTTCAACCACTACCAATTCCTCTTGAATCCAAATTTCTTAAAAAGTCTCTCCAGTCTCCACAACTACAACAGATGTGATCCAGAGGAGAGCCATTAGCTAGTCTCTTGATTCATCGTGCATCATCAGTACTCACTCAATCTTCTCTTCAGAATATTTAGCAGTTGCCTTTTTGAAATATTCCGTGTCTCCGGTAGTCAACTACCACATATGCTAGCCACCAGGGACTTCTCTTAACCTCAGCAGAGCAAAGAATCAAAGGGTCTTTTAATTTATGAGCCACTCATTTGGAGGATGACTTGTAATCTGTTTCCTGTTTCTGCCAACCTGCGCAGAGTTGTTGCAGCTCCAGTCCTTGTGCTCAGTACCTTTACACCAATTATAGTGATTTGGCAACCTGTAATCTCTCACTGTGACCCACTTGAGGGTCGAGACAATGGGAACACCAGTTAGTTCGCCTTTTCCAGCCACAAAATGCCTAACTAGATTTGTAACTGCTCTTTTTTTGTTACTTTGTGTATATCATACGTTCTTCCATTTCTTTTGTTCTTCTCAATTGTTTCCACATATGCCTCATCTCCGACATCACCACTTGCAGCTTCACTTATCGTGTGTGAGTTTTCTCTTTCGCCATCATTGGCTCCCGTCAATGTTTTCGTGGTTGCTTCCTTGTCTTATTAACATCTCTGAATACTTGCTGTTTTGGAGGATTTGAAGTATGATCCAAAAGTTGTTTATTCCACAAATATATGACATGGTAAATGTATATTTAAATTACATGTTTGGCAAGTAGGATAATATTATAATAGTCACGTGGACTGTTGTTTTACTCCTCTATTTGGACTAGCTACTCTGAAGTCCAACAAAATGGTAATGAAACTATTGTTTTTTAAAGAATTTAGCAGTTTTTTTATTGATATCTCAATTAACATTATGGTGATACTGTTAATTGTGATACTGTTTGTTGAACCGAGAAGTTTTGACATAAAAGAGATGATATTTTATTTGGTGATCTAGTAGGAAAAGGAAATACATTTTGATTTGGAATCTGTTAAACAATGGGATGTACAAAACGTTTGCTAGTGTCACTTATATTTCTCACACTAGTTGGAAACAAATTAATTTTTTATTTTGGTCTTACACATCTGTAGTCTTATAATCTCATAAAGAGATTATATTTCTCACACCATCTGTAGTCTTACACATGAAAAAGATAACCATTTTATTTTGGTCTTGAAAACAAGCTGTTAATTTATTTTTTTATTTACCCTCTTGAGCCGTAGTGAGCATAACAAATGTTCTGTTTCCATTAGGAAATGAAGCAACTGGAACTATACCCCGTGCCAGGATTGGACATAGTGTTGTTCTTGGGCTAAACGTTAGTGATCAAGGTGAAAACACTGCTGTCGACCTGTCCCGGGTATTGTTTTTTGACTGGAAATTGTTATTATTTATCTGTGGTATCCACTGATGCTTTTGCAATTAACTACTGCAACAAAGTTTCTATATTCTGTTTTGGCCCTTTACAGATTATTGGATCTGTTCTGAACTCTTTTGGTGTTGGAACTGCAAATAATACATGGGCTGCTGGGAATGCATCCTCCAGTAGCACTGTAATTATGCTTTTGGCTGCTACTTTTTTTTTCTTTGCATTCTGCTTATCAAATGTCTTAGTCTATCACTAATTTTTTAGTCATTTATCCTCAGGCATCTCAAAGTGTTGGAACAGGAGCTCCTAGTACTAATGGAAGTAGCCAAACTGGAAACCAGTCTTCACAGTTGCTGCGCCATATGGTATCATTTGTTTCATCCTTCCCTTCCTTAAAACAGTCTATTTGCTCTTTTATTGATACCTTATTTTATATCTAGGTAATTCCTGATTCTCTGACCACACTTTCGGCATTTATCGGTCGCATGGAACAGGTGTTGTCACTACATAATGGTAATTAACTTGTGGTACACTTTTATGTTATGTGATCATATATTTATATATCCACACGCACGTTGAATTACTCTGACTTTTCCATTGCATGTGGAGGCTATCAATTATCACCCCCTTCCAATGCCCAAGGTCCTACACAATCTGTTCAATCTCCAAGCTTGTCACAGTATCCATCTCCTGATGCATTAATCACTGTTTTAGAACGTGCACAACGGCTTCTCAGTGGTCCTGCAGCTGCAGCTCTTGCTGTAAATTCCATTCCTCATTTTGTTTTTGAATATGGCTTCCTTATATGCTCCTTTGGTTTCCTGCATATTTTATGTAGTATTTACCATTTTTTCTAGAATCTACTGTATGCCTGTATGTCTTGAAGTTGCAAAATTTCCATTGGTCCTAGGTTATATGGTTTTATCAGCTTCCTATCTCTGGATGCTTGTGAACTCATGCTGTGATGGTCTAAAGCTCCTCATTGGAATCATATAGTCTCCTTGATATTGCTATCGAAGTCAGAGCCTTGGTATAAAAACCTTTTTGTTAATATAACATCCGAGGTTCACAAATGCTTGGTCTTGTGTTGTATATCAACCTTTTTTAAAACAGAAATTTCCTGCATGTAGGTTAAGATATGGTATAAGTAGGGAAGTTTGCTCTCGAGTCTTAAAGTTTTGACTCTCAAAATTCCCGTATTAGCTACAACTAGCATTTAGCAATAAGTTAGTATACATTTAGTACTAAGTAATTCCTCTATAACAGCATGTATGTTAGTGTATTTTACCACAGATATATATGGATATTGAAATGCATTTTAGCAACAAAAATGGCATTTGTATTATTCAAAACAAAGAGCCAACTGAATGATACCAACAAGTAACTAGCTACCTCCACCCTCAACGACACACATCAAGTTCAATAATGATCAAACCTCAAATACAAATTTCACTTAAATTAAATTATACATAAATTCATTTACAAAAGCACCGATGGGCAGAAAAAGGGACATGTTGTGATGGTGCCACCTTCTTTGGTGAGGTCCTTAAGTATGGTGTGATCCTTTTAGCACCTATGATGTGAAGGTCGAGGAAAACACTTTGAACAGGACCAAAGAATAGAAGGCAATGTTTCAACTTTCGAGTGCTACTGTTGGGGTCGTATGTCAATAGGATGCAGAGTCGCATTGATACACCATTTATGTTGAAGACTTAAAGTGCTCAATTGTATGTCTCTTATCATTATTTTGTAAGATTATGTTCATAAAGATTCACTAAATTAAAATTTCAATATTTTTTTAAATGAAATGAATACGTATGCATGGAAGTAAGCATCCTTATTTTGAGTTTTTGACATATTTTAGTTTATCAATAACAAACCTATTATTTCAATGGTTTTTGGTTCTATAACCTTCTGAACCATGATTTTTTAAAAATCTCAATTACTGATATAAAGTGATATATATGAAGCTAAATTTGGATTAAGAAAAATTATGCCAAGTAATGGTGTCCAATACATAATTAAAGTGAAATAAGATACAGAGAAATATGGAAATGAATAAAATACAATTCATATAGAATAAAGTTAATTATTCTATTTGTTGCAACATTGCACATCATGCTGTTTGTGTCATCCTTCTCTTATTCTTTTAGATTGAGTTTGAACTTGAATGCAAGTGATTTCCTTGTTTTCTATTTGTATCTAGTTTGGTGAGATATGACTCAGATTACCTAAAGCATGACAGTATGCAATTATAAGAAAAGGAAATGTCTTGACTTCATGGTTTTTATGGTCATTTGAAAAAAAAAAGGGCGATTACTCTTGGAGACATTATTCGGTAGAGCTTCTCTTGTATCTGTGGATGTCATTTTTAATAGCTTTGTATCGTGCTGCAAAAATGTAGCATCTTTTGGGGCGTTTAGAAAGAGAGAGAGGCTCCACCGAGCTGGCTGTGAGAGGCCAGATACAAGCTGAAGCAATGCATGTTGGGGTAGCAATGCAGCACTTAGGTTCCCTTCTACTGGAGCTTGGTCGTTCGGTTTCAACACTGCGCATGGGGGAGACCCCTGTATGCTTTTTCTTGATGCTTTTTATATTTGACTTCCTAAGGTCTATTAATCATAAAATTAACAAGGCTTCATGATTTGCAGGCTGAATCAATGGTGAATGCTGGACCTGCGGTCTACATATCTGCATCTGGACCTAATCCTATAATGGTTCAGGTTTTCATTAGCTTTCTTCTTGTTTCACAAACTTCATCATTTTGAATATCATATATTCACATTGAACAGCACATACATAATTTTGCAGCCTGTTCCTCATCAGCCTGGCCCCCTATTTGCTGTTCCTTTTCCTCCAGTAATAAATGTTGGAGTTCCAGAAGTTGGTTTGGGTGACGCCTCTAGAAATATTAATATCCATGTGAATGCTGGTGGTAAGGGAGCTGTCATTTTGGCTTTGAACTTCTCGTGGGCAAGTCTAACACCATCCATTATCAGGAAACTTAGCTACTGCTGGAGTAAATGTTGGCTCTAGGACTAATACAGGGGAAGCATCTCATGAACAACCCTCCACTCAGGTAACTGCCTTCCAAAATGTGAGTTGTTTAGTTTATGGAAGTTTTGCTTGCATTTTCTTGTCCAGGTATGGCTAACCTTTTTTTTGTGATTTCAGCCACCGAGTCATAGTCATTTAAGTTTAGCAGCTGGTGGACCCGAAAGTGATGGGCATAGTACTGTTCCACCATTACCCACTGGTCCCAGTGCAGCTTCTGAAATGGAAGCTGAGATGAATCCTGTACTCACGACTATTTCTCACAATGAACAAAGGGAAGGCTTACCAGATCTTAATTCACAATCAACTGGTATGTAATCTGTGATTATCGGAATTGCAATACATTTCTGTCCCTGTTATTATTTACTGGTTTTGCCCCTCCTGCATCATCCCTTGAATGTTGTCCCCATCTATTCTGCTGTTTCTTTGGACAATACAGTGCCGACACCTGAAAATGAGGTGTTCGTTAATGCTTGTGAGAGTAGTGGCGGTAATGATTCTCCATTGTTGCCAAATTCTAGTATAAGCCTGTCAGGAGAACCCGAACCAAAGGTATTTCATTTCAATGGGTTACTGTCTCTTTGAGTTTTGTCTGGAGTCATTGCTAATGTAAATGTTTATCAGAGCCATCCTGATGGCAGTGAAGCTTATTCTACTGAGCACGCTGGTGCTAGTTTAGCTAAAGAGGCAGCATCAACCAGAACTACATATCATTCTGCCTCTCTTGATAGAGATTCTGGCAAATCAGTAGCCGACTTGTCAATGAGCTCATTGGTTTCTAGCCAAAGCAATGAAAGCACTGTGCACATTCCTTTGGGTTTAGGGCTTGGTGGTCTGAAATCTAAGGTTGTTCCATTTGTAAATGTTGTCTGATCGTACTTTCTTGTTTGAACTCTAGTTTTTGGATATTATTGACTTTGAATTTTGCTTTTAGAGGCGGACTAAACAGTCCAGTTCCCAAGGGAAGAAAGCAGAACCACATAATGAGTCTAGTTCTAGTGAACATCAGCAGTTAATTGCCAAGGGTCAGGAAGTCTTGCAGTCTCTTGTTTCTCAGAGTTCAAAACTGAGGCCAGATGCAAATGGATCTTCAGCTCCACCTGTTCCTAGTTCCAGTTCCTCCCCTGGATCAAGAAATTCACAGCTGGTTGGAGGCCAAAGCCAAAACCTTGGGGGCATGTTTTCTGGGATGCTTCAACAGATGATGCCTGTCGTTTCACAAGCTTTAGGTGCAAACCCATCAAAGATGTCAACTTCCACTGATGTTTCATCAGGACCTCGGCATTCGACAATGGGAAGTGGAACTAGCAGAAATAATGTGCTGGACGGGAGAAATCTTCAGGTTTGTATTAAGATTTTAGGATCTTTTATGCATTATTAGTTAATCAAATATGTAATCATGCAATAATGCAAGATTTCCTGCAACGGAATAATCTGAGATTTCCTACAAAACTCTGATTGCTTCTCATACCACCACTATCTGCCTGGCCATTGACCAAAGGTGAGCTATGTTAACATGCTTTAGTGGGGTAAATTGTGGTTCCAAAAAATACATTTGGTGTTACCAGGATCACTTGCCTGTGAGCATACACCTAAATTTCTTTTGCTTGTATACCAAGTAGCAACTGCATTAAAGTTTCTGCAAATTAGTATCATGATATTTTAGGAATTTTGCAATGTCCATATTGAATGTTTACTTGCAGCCATATTGACCCATATTTAGGTCTCCTTAGGGTTTAGATAAGAAGGGTTTAGAAGAGGTTATACCATTTGTCAGTGAGAGAGAGCTATTAACAGCAAAATTCTGATGATAGTGGGTGCATATACTACTTGGTGATGGTATGCTGAGAAATTGGAAGGGGCTGCTGAGCTGGGCTGCATATCAAATTTTTTGGATTGTGTTGTACAGTATTAGTTTGTGGGAATAAATTGCATTCTGGGTTAAGCAGCAGCACATCTATACACATCATGGTCTGAAATGTGATCGTTAGCGGATATTGAATTTCTGATATTTTAACGAGCATGTTATTGTAACCAAAGTTGGAAGCTATTATGATGCAAACTGGAAGTGAGATAATGGAGGATTATTATGCAACTGAAAGTGAGAAATGGAGGATTATGATGCAACTGAAAGTAAGTGAAGTAATAGAAGTGTCTTGAATGTCAAAATCGGATGAACTCTGTTGCAAGCCTCAAAAGGTGAATTAGTGATCCTTTGGCCAGCTATAATAATTGTGGTTTACTGTGAGTAGAGTCCTTAATCTTGACGTAGATCTTCTATGAAAGCATGGATGCTGTACTTTACATGCTGAAGCAGTTTAAATCTTCTTTGAAAAAACACCACCAACTGATTTTAGCAACTTGTTAAATTTTCTATGTTGCAACTGACAGTTATTCTTTTACCATGGGATGACAGCCAGCACTTTGATATTGTCTTTGCTTGACCGTTGCTTGTTTCTCAGATTGATCTCCAACTAGCAGTTGAAGGTATCGAACATGAAGATTCACCGAGAAACATTTTCCGCAATGTTCTGGAAGCTGCTGGTCAAATTCATGGAGGCAGTCATTCAGATCTTTCTGAGGCTTTAGGCAATGATGAGGAGCTTATAGACGTAAGTGCTAAGCAATACATTTAGGAATTTATTAGTGATTAGCAGCTTGACACTTGGGTGATAAGTGATTGGTTCACTCTTTATCTACTTCTAGATCCTATTTTGGAATTTTGATGCCTGATTTTGCATGATATTGGTTTTCTGGATTTAGGAAATTGGACTTGTTTTTGTGTTCCTTTTGCATGAAGTTCTGATCTCTGTCAAAAAGATATGTTCACCTAGACTTTTTTAAGAATATAATGTAATTACTTTCCAAAAATTTTTAAGTTTGTTGTAGATTTTTTTATCAAGTCTTATCATGTTTGTGGTTCGTGAGGTTTTATTGGGCTACTTTTTTAACAACCACTGATTCTTTTCTGAGATTGCGGAGATTTGATTATGTGAAACCTTTTTGTGCTGCAGGATTTCATGGAGATGATGCGGCTGCAACTTAGCCTTAGGCTTCAGTCTGCGTCTAGCAATACTGATAAGTCATGAGTTGATGCTTTCCAGGAAGATGGTTATGCTTGCGTCTCCATTTCGCAGGAAGAAGGCTACATTACTTTGCTTTATATCTGGTGATTCTGGTGGCTTGTGGTGATAGTCAGATTTCTTAGCTTTAAATAGAAGAAACAAATTGATTCTCCAACATTATTTGCGGTTATATTTATAACATTAGCGATACTTTTTCTATTTATTTTCCCTTTTTATTTGGGGTTATATTTATATATTTATAACATTAAGAATTATAAACTAGTGTTTATTATCCCTTAACTCATCATATGCATTTTCTTAACAAAGTTCAGTAAACATTTTTTTCCTATATGGGAAAAAAAATGGTCAAAAATGGATGTACAATAAATTGATGTTATAAAATATGACATGATGTAGGGAACAACAACAATTTGGCAAATGACAGATTTATTTGGGTCAGAGTTAGTCGATCTTGTACACTACGTTAGTTATTACTGTAATCACTATTTAGCAATGTTCTCTTCCTCTTGGAGATGTAAATGGTAAGTCAAACTGCTCTGTATTGTATTGTAATTTCTCTTTAGAGCATTGTTGTTGTTGTACGTGTTGTACTTGTATCATGTTTATGCTGGTTTACTACGGGTCAGGAATCCTTTGTTTTATACTGAATTTGTTCTTAATGTCTGAACTACAAACAGCGAGGCTCTGGCTTAACTAAATGGCTTCTTTTTTGAAAAAGCAACAGTGGAAGGTGTAAGCCTGATCATTCCAAACCACACAGATTTGAGTTTTGTTCCATATGGCAGTTTTTTGTGTAATAAACTTTCATAATTTGAATCTGTATTTGTAGTTTTATAAACGTAAAGGATTGTTGAAACAATATAGATCTCATCCTTTTCTTTTTTTTTGTTAACGTTAATCATTTTATATATAGAGAAATAAAGTAAAAAGAGTGTATTGTCAAATTACAGACCCAGTGGTGGTAAATAATACCCACCACACAAAAAAATTGTCTTAGATAGGTTAACACCTCTATCTCAAAAAAACTATCCAAAAAAATATAATTGTTCTAGAATATTACATAACATTAGTCCTGAGGGGGGACTAAGTCCATTGGATTAAGTTATGGTGTGGAAAGAGTAGGAGAAGACTGTTCTGGATCACGATTGTTTTTCATGGATTGCAAGGCATTGATATTGTCGTCTTTCTAAAATCCTAAACCCAAAAAGTTAAACCAAGAATAACAAAGAGAAAAGATAGTGTTAGTTATTCTGTTTGGAGAAACACATTGTCTTTTAAAAATTCTATTGTTTCTTTCCCTCCAAATAGACCACAAAATGACTGGTATCAAGGTATGTCTATCTTTTGCTGAGAAATTGACTTTTAATGGAAGAATAGAAGAAAAGATATCAATAAATGAAGTAATAGCAGGATACAAATGAGTCTGCAAGAAGGAATGCAAAACTGCTGTGGCAAAACCACAATTAATAAATAAATGTTCTATTGATTCCTGATAACCATTACAAAAACTGCATCTGTTAGAGCCTGTTCAGTCCTTTTTGCACAAATTAATTTTAGTAAGAACTTTATTAAAAATCACCAGCCATGTAAATAATCTGACCTTTAGAGGGGCCTAACTATGCTAGATATGCTCAAAAAATATAGTTCTGGTTCCACCATCATTAAGAGTCTCATACCCTATTTTGACAGTATAGTTGCTGGTGGAATTTGTCCATTCTATAATATCTTCTTCCGGACGCAGCATAGTAGCATTAATAATCTCTGTGAATAGATCAACTTGAACTTGTATGTAGTCCGAATCAACCAAAGAAGGGAGATCATTAAAAAGTTTGTGAAAGTCCTGAAAATAAATTTCAATTGTTCTCGCTATTGAAGCTTTTTTGTATTTGGCTATTTGATATAAATTAGGGAGCATATGTTTTAATTTTCCCCCATGCCTCCAATAATTTTCCCAGAATAATGTATTATGCCCATTATTGACATGAAAGGTGGTAAATGTATTGAGGAAATGGAAGCAGGCTTTTATTTGTAACCAAATAGGGGATGCTCTACTTGATGAGGAATTCAACAATGTCCCTGGCGAAGATTTCGAAAAATATCGAGCCTTTAGAATTACTTTCCACTTAAGAGAGTAAGTATGTGAAAGTAGTTGCCATAACAGCTTAGTATTTAAGGCTAGATTGAAGTTCTTGACATTGATGATACCCCAGCCTCCTTGATTTTTGGCTTTACATAAACACACCCATTTAGCTAGGTGTAGTGTAGAGGTAGAAGAAGATTTCCGAAGAAAGTTGCATCTGAGTCTATCAATTACTTGAGCCACCTTAGCTGGTAGGTGAAGAACGAAGAGGTAATATGTAGGGATAGCTGATAACACAGAGTTGATTAACGTTAATCTGCCACCTAAAGATAATTGTTTTGTTTTCCATAGGGAGAACTTTTTTGTCAACTTTTCTATAACAGGTGCCCAATCTGAAAAAGACGTCCTTCTGTAGTGTAAGGGAAGGCCCAAATATCTGATAGGAAGAGGGGAAGTGGGGCAACCAATAATGCTAGCAGATCTATTGATGGTGTCCATAGGGACACCAATACTAGTAAGAGTAGATTTTTGGAAGTTTATTTTTAGACCTGAGCAAGACTGAAAACAGCATAAAATCCGTTTAATATTGATTATATTTTCTGCTGTAGCGGCAAGAAACAATAAAGTATCATCCACATATTGTATATTCACAATGTGTTGGCCATTATTAGGCATTTGAATACCCGTGATCAAGTGTTGTTCCACAGCTAAAGAAAGCATCCTATTGAGGATATTAGTCACCACTATGAAGAGAAGAGGTGATAATGGATCACCTTGTCGTAATCCGTTTGAGGTATGGAGGTATTCTTTGGGTGAGCTATTGACTAATATGGAAAATTGAATAGTAGAAATGCACATCTTGATCCCATTTTTCTATAAGGGACCACAACCCATACCTGATAATGAATCTAGATAGAAGTCCCAGTTGACATTATCAAAAGCCTTTTCAAAATCCAGTTTAAAAACATAACCGGAAATATTCATGACTTCCATGTAGTGAAGAGTTTCTTGAGCTGCTAAGAAACAATCTCCAATGTTTCTACCTGGAATGAAAGCACATTGTGAATTGTTTATTATTGTGTCTAGAATAGGAGAGAATCTAGAAGCCAAAGTCTTAGTTATAATTTTATATAGACTATTTACCAGACTGATTGGTCTATAGTCTTTCAAACTTTGAGCACCTTCTACCTTGGGAATCAAAGCAATAAAAGTTTGATTAATTGGGACTAAAAGATCATACTCAGAGCAAGTATGTAGGTAGGTGAATACTTGCAGAATATCAGACTTGAGAAGGTCCCAAAATTTCTGAAAAAAGCCTAAGGAGAAACCATCAGGGCCTGGAGCCTTATCACCAGGTAATGATTTGATGTTATTGTATATTTCTTCAAGCGAAAATTCAGCTTCCAAGTTCTCAGGATGTTGAATCTTTGAAGGCAATAATAAATTCCAGTTTAATGGTGGAGAGAAGCCTCTAGGTTTATTAAAAAGCGAGAAGAAATAATCCTCCACTTCCTTGGAGATTACAGAAGGGGACATAGAAATGGCATTCCTAATTTTAAGTGAGTGTATAGCATTTTTCCTCCTACTATATGAAACCATATTGTGGAAGAAAGAGGTGTTTAGATCCCCCTCCTAAAGCCATTGGATTCTTGATTTTTGCTTCCAGTATACTTCTTATTCATAGAGCAAGATCTGGTGTTCGTTAATAAGATCCTTCTTGAGAGTCACTAATGTGTCTAGGAGTTGAGAAGATTCTGCTACAGAATCAATCCACTTAATTTGTGACTCGATAGTTTGTAGTCGGTAATATCTTTTTTCTCTAACAGGTTTGATCCAGCCTCTGATTTGCTTTTTAAGTATTTTCAGTCTGTAAGCAAATCTAACCATAGGGGAAGAGGAAAGACAACTATGTTTGGAGGTAGGCCAACATGATTCTATAAATGGTACAAAACCTTCAATAAGCAGTCAAGATTTATAAAATTTAAAGGGGATAGGGTCCCAATTAGTAGGAATGGTATTCAGAGAAATTGGAATATAGTCAGATACCACTCTAGAATGTCCCTTACAGTAGGAATTAGGGAATTTGTCAACCCAACTTGATGTAATCAAGAATCGATCAAGTTTAACCAAAGTGGGAGGAGACTGCATGTTTGACCAAGTGAATTTAAAATTATTTGGAGAGATGTCCACTAATAGATTATTGTTGATGAAGGCGTTGAACAATTTCATATCATAAGATATGTTGCTTCTTTTAGAATATTCATTAGTGAACCTGGTCAAGTTAAAGTCTCCCCTAATAACTTAATTGGAGTTAATCCTATTTCTAATGAAAAGAAGCTCCTTTAGGAAAATACTTTTAAGCCTATGTTCACATGGGCCATAGATCCCAGTGAGCCACCAATCAAATACATCAGAATGATTTCTAAAATGTAAAGACAAACTGAAAGAAGCAGGAATAGTAGAAATTAGAGAAAAATCTCTATCATCCCAACCAATTAATAGTCCCCCAAAAGCTCCAATTGAAGGAAGGAAGGACCACTGATGGAGCAATCCAGCTCCCAGATAACGAAGAGTTGCAGGAGAAAAATCCTCCAATTTAGTCTCACAAATTATGAGAAAATTGCATTTAGTAGTTCTTACTAAGTTATGTACGGCTCTTTTCTCGTCAGAACCCAATCATCTAATATTCCAGGCTGATATGATCATGATTATAGGGAGGGTATAGAACGAGAAGCCAAGTTCTCAGCTGAGTGGGTATTATCCTGTAATTGTATACTGGATAAACCTTGATCTCGTCGAACAGTATCTAGGAATTGTCTAGCTTCTCCATTATTATGGAGGGAAATGCCCAACGATTTACAAAAATTAATGAACTGTTCGCAAAAGTCCCAAGTAAGTGCATCATGAAGTAAAAGACTAGCATTTATATCAGAATGAGAAGAAGCTAAATTAGAGTAAATAATGTCAGGATGTAACTCAGCGTACGAATTAGAAGAGTTAACAGATTGAGAGTCTCTAATACCTGGAGCATGTACCGGGGTGGGAGGAAGGGATGCAGCAACCATTTCCGAAGGACCAGCCAAGTCATCCTTCTCCAGACAGTCG
>JAMKQA010002202.1:0-30745 GCA_024699735.1 Posidonia australis | reverse complement strand
GGTGCACGGCACCAGCCTAGCTTCCCACACTCGCGCGAGCTCCTCTGGCGCGCGACTCCTCCGTAGCAACCACACTCCCTCTCGCCCTATCTCTGCTTCTCTGCTTCTCCCCCCATGCCGCACACCTCCTCTTAACGCCTTCGACGCCTGCCATCCCGGAATCTCGCCGACGTCCACCAGCTATGCGTAGCTCTGGACGGAGGGGACGGAACGAGCAGCCCTCCCCCGCTAGGTTCACAAGATCCGCAGCTCGGTCACGGGCGTGGAGAAGACAGGTAAAGGCATGGTGCGACACTGCTGGCTCTTGACCGAGTCAAAGCCCAAGCCCAAGTGGGTCCACCATAAGCACGGGTCCCAAAGCAGAATCGACCCACTGGCCAAAGAAAACACACCACTGGGGAGAAACCAAGGCACAAAACACAGAGGGAGCCCACAGCCAACAAACAGACTGGATTTACCATTAATAAACCACACACAAATAATTACAAGAAATCCATGGTTTATATTAAATGGAAAAACCCAAACAAAGATGTTACAAGTAGTGTAGACTCTAGCTCCACTCCAAACCAACTGTTCCAAGTGATCACCACTAAAACGTTTTTTGAAATTCTTATAGAGATTTCTCATACAAGTCCTGTGCTCAGCCTGTGGCCACTATAATTCTACACCCTTCTCTAAACATATGCACCTATCAAACAGAAAGACTATCCCATTCACATTACCAAGTTCCTCCTTTAAGCATTTCAAAAACCACTTCCAACTATCCCCACTCTCAAAGTCTACAATGAAGAAAGCTGCTTGAAACATGCCATAGTTTCCATCTAATGCAGTTGCTGCAGGTAGAACTCCTTTATATTTGGTCTTCAAATGGCATCCATCTAACACTAGAAGTGACCTACCTCCTTCAAGGAATTCATCTTTGTAGGCCTTGAAACACACAAATAGTCTTGTAAATCTAAAAACCTTGTAAACTTCATATTTGATTGTGCTTTCAAGATTTAGTTTGTTCAAAGTAGCAACCATATCAGGAACAAAGTTGTATAAATCTTCCCAACTACCATGTAATTCTGCCATAGTAATATCCTTCCCTCTCCACACTCTGTGATAAGGTACCTAAAGATGGTATTTTTCCAACAGCCTAGTTGCCAAGTCCTTCACCTTAAGGCTACCATCAAGCTTCAACCATGGCTTTACTTTATAAACAATCCAATACTTGGATGTACTTTCATTGCCACACTAGTTCGTGAATGAACAAGCACAAGGTTCACTAGTCACTTTAACTTGAAATGTAACCCCATCGGCTAATTTCGAGGCATATAACCTCCATTTACAATTCATATTTACACACCTGATGGTAACACACTTGGGTTTACTCTTAATGTATTTTACTTTGCACTTATCGATGATATTGTACTACCTAAGTGCTAGCCTGAACTGATAAATATTTCTACATTTTGCCCCTCTAATCATGATTGGTGTCTCCATATTAGTTGTTATGGAGGGTCCACCTTGGTTTGGCACATGGAAATCGGACTTTTCATACTCATCTTCATCACTTTCATTACTTTCCAATGTGCGGTAGCTATTTTTTGATTGTACATAATTAAGATCATCCATACTTATATCATCACCTAGTTGCTCAGTCAAATCAACACTTGCAGATACCTCTTCGAGTAATTTGAAGTCAACTTCTTCCTTCATAACAACTTTTGGTTGAACTTCCTTAGGAACTTCTGACACCTTAGAAACTTCTACCACACCTTCCTCAATCTATAAATTGAAGTCCTTCTTGACATGTTTGTTCAAAATCTTCTACAAACTCTTCTTTGTGCTCTTTTTCAAACTCTTCTTCAAATTCCTCATAATCATCATCTTCTTCACCAAGATCACTATAAATTTATACAAAATCAAAAGAGTCACTATTATAAAATGCAAGCTTAGTACACCTCATGTTATGCCTTTTAGCACCCTTCTTGGTCATTGACAACTTACCTTTATTAGCCTCATATTGTAATGGAGGCCTAGTCTCCTTTACCGTGACATGTAAGCCTATAATCTTTTTACGGGTTTTCCAAGAAAACATTTCTACGACTTCTATTTTATAGAGTAATTGTCTATACTCCTTCAATTATAGTATTTTGTAATAGACAGCAAAAGACTAACTAATCTCCCAATCAATCACTTTACCCATTGTCTTCTAAATCATGGTTAAGTTTGCATAATCACTACTAATGATAACAACTTTCTATGTCTTCGGTAAAAAATTTGGGATAAGCCAGACCATTCTTATTTGTCTCTCGTTTACCTTTGTATGAAATCAAAATCCTAACCCTAACTATTAAATCGATCAAACATGATTACCAAACCAAAAAAACCCAACCCAATCTAATTTTAGAAATAGAACAAAAAAACCCTAATTAGGTCCATTGTAAACACAATCGACCAAAACTCTAACCCTAACTGTTAAATTGATAAAACTTAATTAAGAAATAGAAAATCCTAAGTTAATTTCATAAATAAAACGTAAAAACCCTAATTAGGTCACTTGTAAAGACAAACAACTAAAACACTAATCCCTCAAATAGTGAAATCCAGAAGAAATCCTAATTGAAATCGAGAAGAATATAAAAAACCCAAATCCTAAATAGTAAAATCACCCTAAGCAATAATCTATTGAATTGATACCAAACTACTAAGAAAAAATTCCTATAATATTCTAAAACTAACATCGATTTGCTAGTCATTGTTGGTCGAGGTTGCCTTTCCTCCACAATCAAGCTCCACCACCCATGCTCTGGTTCCACAAGTTCCAAATTGTCGATCTCGTTACACTTGACAGTGATGATCGTCCGACAATACTCGATAACAACAGTAGTCAGTGATAGCAACTAACGTTTCCAAGTGAATCGGAGGACCATAGAGGACCCTCGATAAGTTTTTTTGAGATGAAGGGTAGTTAGTCTTTTTCTTATTAATCAACCATGAGTTAGGTAGGGGGACTTCAGGGAGTTAGACGGTAGGTGACAATAGGTGTATACAGGTAAGATTTTCAAGTTATTAAGCGTATATAGAAATTTTCTGTGTAAGGAGAATATTAACGACAATATAACTTTTAATGAAAGTATTGAGACAAAAAAAAATCCATAATTTTTTCTTTTGTAGAAAAGGTGTTTGGCTTTATTTTTTTTAACAACCCATATATAAGACAAGTGGTCATCACTAGACCTGGTAATGGGTTGGGTCTAAGTCAAACCTACTTATACCCAAACCTAGATCCATTTTTTTTCACAAGTTTAGGTTCAGGTTTAGACTTGCAATTTAAAATTTGGATTTAGACTCATAAAGATAATGAGTCTAGATTCAGGTCTCTGGTTTATTTAAAAGCACATATTTTTTTACATCTTTATGTTACACTTTCATCATACTACTTGTAAATAAAATATTTTTACACATGAGTATGACATAGTTGATTCAAAGCTATTTTTTTTAGGAGAGTAGATTTTTAATTGCAAATAGAAGAGTCACTCAACTTCATTTGCATCATCAACTTCATTTGATATGGTACTAAGATATTACTCATTTGCATCTTACTCTATAAAAAAGAAGGAAAGATAAAGTTAAATACTTAATAAACATATAATAATAAATTAAATGAAGTATGTTTTCATTTTTAACTTAAAATATAATTAGGATTTTAACTTTTATATATTATTATATATTTAAATATAATTATTATAATATAATTTAGATCATTTTTAGATCTACACTCCATCTACTAAAGAAACAGATCTACCAAGTTTTTATCAAGATTCATGGATTTTATTTCCTAGAGCAAGACCTAGACCTTAACTTTATTGTTTCAAATTCAGTGAGCGCTGGGTCTGGACCTGCTGCGAGGTCTACTCAACACGCGCACCAACTGTTGCCACACGTGTACCATATCCTCTGCTCGTGCTATCCTCGAGAACAGAAAAGCTCAGGAGAAACCAGTGTGGAGTTCCGCCGACGGCACGATGCGCTTCTCCACGGCGGAATCCGTCGCCTCCGCGTCTCCTTCGTCTTCCTCCCTGCTCTTGTCGTCCACCTTCTCCCGGAACAAGAGCAATTCGCAGAGGCGGCCCTGTCGCCGAGTGGTGCGTGTTTCTTCTCTTCTGTCATCGTCGTTTTCTGTGGGAAGGAAGTGTGCCCAGTGGAAATCTGTACTTGGGCTTCCTTCAAATACCAGGAGGTGAGTGGTTGGTTGCTCAAAATCTAGTCTTCGCGATATACTAGCACTTGGGTCGTTTTCCGTATTTGGTTTCGCAGTCCCAGAGACTGTGGGTGCTACTGTTGTGTTTTTTGCTGAATTCGACTGGAAACGGATTTTTTGGTATGTTGTTATTTTGTTCCGATAGGGTTGGATGGGGATAACTTCCAGTATGTGCAGTGGATACTATTCCTGAAGCGTGTGTGTGTGTGTGTGTGGGATGGGGGGGTGAGGTGGTGTGGGTTGGGTTGGGTGTGTGTAAAGGAGTAGCTGAAAGTTACTCGAGTTTCAATTTTTCTTCTCGTAAAGATATCTCATTGTGAACATTGAACACCTTTGTTAGCATTTATTTGTTCTTATATAGATTAGAATTTACTAGTTTAAAGATGGTTCGTCTGAGTTCATTATCAGGAAGTGGTTGAACATCCATGACTTTTGTCTTTGGTGCTGGTGTATAGGTTTGTTTACCTATTAACTGAAGCGTCCTGCAGGAAGAATCGATATTCAGATGGATCTGTTTTCGATCCTTTGGGCATAAATTCAGAGACATCTTATTGCGTAAATTCTGCATGGCAAAGTGTTTTAGATTTCTTTTCTCAGACTTTTGAAAGCACAACAAGTAAGAGAAAGGATAAAACTTCGCCTCCTCGAGGGGTGGCAGGTATGTCCAACTTTTTTATGTTTGTAATTGATAAATTGATGCTTCTTGTGTGTCAGTAGCTTAGTACATTGAACCAAATATTATTCGAAAAGACATACTAGTCAATGGCAAGAAGCTTCTTTTTTGGGAAAAGGGTAGAAATTTTCATTATAAACGAAAACGTTAGAAAACTTTCCAATGAGGCTTAGCAAAAACAAAAGCATAAAATTAAAAATCAATGAAATAGATCTCCTTCTATCCAGACCCATGTCACAATCTTCCCGGAAAGCACGAGGAACAACCGGCAATTATTGAAAGGCACCGATGAATGACCAGCAGCACAAAGTCTAAATAAAAGACCAGGTGCATTCCTGAGTACTGTTTCATTTCAATGCAACCACAAAGACCGGCAGATTGCACGTAGTGTAGGCCATATCATGGTTATAAAAGGCTCAAGAGGAAGACCACATGTCCTTGCCTCCACAAAGGAAAAGTCTGCATGCGGCTTTTCCTTAGGTCTATCCAGATCCTTTTAGTAAAGGGAGGCCCAAAAAATTATGTGCCACGTCCTTATCAGCTAATCCACAGGATGAACATGGTGTGCTTCCATCCTGTCTCTAGGGGTTTGGCTTCCCTAAGTATTCTCAACCTATAACTAAGGATCCATTTGATGGAACTTTTGGACAATTTTTGGATGTATAGCTTCTTCCCAAAAAGTACAATGGTCTAACAATTTTACGAAATACTATTAGTTTCTCAAAAACATGTTACTTTGTGATTTGTTTACGTTTCTAAAAACTGAGATATGATAGTTTCTAGTCAGAAGTTAGCTTTTATACTTGGATTCAGCAACTGAAGTTCTACCAAATGGATTCTAAAATATGATTGTAGGATTTTAATAATTTACATTGTTATCCTGCTTTGAATGCGTGTCATCTAATCACAGTCCAATCACCTTGTCGTACAATAATCCTGTTCAACGGAAGATAATCAAAAAATATGAGAATCTGACAAAGTGATAGTTGATAAGAAGCGACATAGACCTCCAATTCTATGAAAAATTTTATACTTAATTATATTCTTTTGAGAGAAACTTTTTGTAGCTTAATTTTAGTTCTCTAAAAAAAATTAAAATGTACAAGAAATCAGAGGATGGGAAACATTTTATTTTTGAAGGAGATGTTGGAAAATATTAAGAAGCGAGTTCTTCTAAAAAATGGTTGTAATGATGGTAATTTATGGAGTTCAGTGCTATGCACATTTAATGAAATGTTAATGCATCTCACAATACTCCAATTTATGCAAGATAAATCCCCATGAGTGTAGACTTTGAAAGCAAATAATTTTCTTATCAAGGCAGAAGTCAATCTAAGTATCACATAAATGCTACCATGCGTACTTTTCTAAGTTTTCTGAATACATAATCTGATGTGTGCAGCTGCTATAGAGGATAGCTCCATTGACTTCGGTGATTTTTTCAAAGGCCCATTACCTGGAAAGTTTCTGAAACTCTTGGGACTTTTAGCCGTGTCTAGACTGGGAGTTTATATTCCTCTAGGTGGTGTCAACCGTGATGCTTTTGTAGGTAATTTGGATCAAAATAGTCTGTTGAGCACATTGGATTCATTTTCTGGTGGAGGGATCGGGCGCCTTGGAATTTGCTCACTTGGAATAGTTCCATTCATCAACGCACAGATCGTATTCCAGCTTCTAGCTCAACTTTACCCGAAGTTACAAGAACTACAAAAGAAAGAGGGGGAAGCAGGCAGGAAGAAGGTTCTTAAGTACACACGCTATGCTTCTGTTGGCTTTGCAATAGTGCAGGTAAAAACTGGTTTGTTCATGTTGGCTTAAACTAGTTAAGTACATGTAGAATTATTTAGGTAAAGAAAGCATGTTTTCCATCTAGCCAATGTTAAGATGATTTCTTAAGTGTTTCTGTCAAGGAGATGATGGATCTTTAAATGGCTGACAGTTTCCTAGTTAATGCAAAGAAACTTATATCATTTAGGTATTAGTTTGATTCTTCTTCGTTTTTTGCAAAATTATTTTTAAATTCTATTTCTTTTGCAGGCTATTGGACAAGTACTGTATCTTCGCCCCTATGTTGATGACTTCAGTGCAGAGTGGGCAGTATCATCAGTTACATTGTTGACGCTTGGGGCAGTATTTAGTACTTATATTGGAGAAAGGATATCTGACCTTAAACTTGGAAATGGAACTTCGCTTTTGATTTTCACCAGCATTATCTCATACTTGCCTGCATCATTTGGAAGAACAGTTGCTCAAGCATTTCAGGATGGGAATTATATTGGACTTGCTGCCATCATTGTCTCATTCTTCTTGTTAGTCCTTGGTATTGTATATGTCCAGGTACGTTATCCTTTTCCCACTCTTGTTTGGTGACATTATTATAGTAACAAGCATGCAGTGAAGGTTTTCAGGAAGCTGAGAGGAAAATCCCACTCAATTATGCTTCAAGGTACAACAGTAGAAGTGGAGGCCTTCAAAAGTCGGCCTACCTTCCTTTCAAGGTTTGTTAAATTTCTCTTGCTTCTTTGCTTGTGTCGATTAATTCTGTATGAGATTCAGATATTGTGCTAGTTTTGAAGATGCACACCTCATAGGCAGGCTTTCCCTGTATGATGCATGCCCTTTGAGAAAATTAGTTTTCACGAGGAATAAGTGAAACCTACATTTTTCATGGAATCGTGCCTATATTCTCATAGTTTTGAACTTTGTATTTAGCTTTAAATATACAAGGTATCCGCTGGTTTTGTAGGTTTTGCCAGACTTGTATGGGAGTGCATATCACCCAAATACCAAATTGTTTAACTTCATCCTAAATTCCAAATTGCCGAAGTCAATGGCAAGTGAGTTGGGATGTTAAAACATGGAGGAATGCAATTTTATTCATTTTAAGCCATGTTATACAAATGAAATCTTTGTTCGTTCATTTCAGCTGTTCTACTTTTTCTTGATATAATGCTGTAGAGCCTTCTCATTGTTGAGTAGGATTTGTAGAGTCTTCTCGTTGTTGAGTAGGATTTTTTGTTACTTTTATTGTATTCACGGGCATCTGTTTAACAGGTGAATGGCTCAGGTGTAATGCCCATCATATTTTCAACATCATCTTTGGCTTTACCAGGAACTTTGGCACGTTTTACTGGCATAACAGCACTTAAACAAGCTGCTGTTGCTTTGAATCCAGGAGGTAATCATTGATAAAAGCAAAAGCTATTTGTGCTTAGCTTCTCATGATTTAGTTGCAAAATATTCTCCTCTACAAACAAAAAATTAAACTGCAATTTTTAAGTGGTACTGGAGATTTCAGAATCTTAAATCCTTTTTCCCTTTTCCTTTTTGATCTCCAATGTTGTTACAGGTGCCTTATATCTTCCTACCAACATACTGCTCATAGGGTTCTTCAATTATTACTATACCTTTCTACAGTTGGACCCTGATGATGTCAGTGAGCAATTGAAACGCACGGGTGCTTCAATTCCACTTGTCCGGCCTGGAAAAAGCACTGCAGCATTTATCAAGACAGTAAGTACACCCACGCCCCTGTTTTCTACAAAACAACCCATTACACGAGTTAAACATGCATGCCAGCCGAAATCGTTGACATGTTTGTCCCATATCAAGAAAGATCTCACATTTTTTTCGCGAAGGAGCCGGACATTTGGAATGTTTAAACTTGTGAAATGTTATGTTCTACACGAACGGTTGAGATGAGCAGCTTTTCACGTAGTACAATTACTTTTATAGCATAATGCTTCAGAGTTTTCAGTATTTTGCAGGACTTGCAAGTCTGTCTATGCTTGCACTATCCAAAACATGTTTTGTCCAATGATTCTGATTCCCTATTTTTTGGCAAAATCTGCAGGTTCTTAGCCGTATCTCAGTGTTAGGGTCTGCTTTTCTGGCAGTATTAGCCGCTGGCCCTGCTCTAATTGAGCAGACCACACACTTGATAGCATTCCGTGGATTCGCTGGCACATCCGTGCTGATTCTTGTGGGTTGTGCAACAGATACAGCGAGAAAAGTGCAAGCAGAGATCATATCGCAGAAATATAAAAACATCGAGTTCTATGACAGTGACAAGTACCAACAATGAGCATGAACAATGTTTTTTTTGTTTTTGGCTGGGAAGAGCGAACAATTTAATATGCGGGGATTGGGTTGTCAAAGCCAACCTCCACGTAAGATGATGAGAATTTTGTAAGTTGTTCCAGATTCCGGAATAGATTGTATGGCTTTTCAGCTTGTATTTCATGTTGGAAAACGCAATTCAACAGCATAAACAGTGGATCATGTACATAAATTGAAAGGAAGCAGCAATCTTGTGTTATTGTTTTCATTTTCTTAATAGATCACTTTGTTGGACCATGGTTAAATACAAAGATACTTTCAAAATGGATTTTTTTCGTTGATTTGTGTCTGTTATCTTCGACAATCCTCTGATCTAACATCTCTGAATTCTTTACCCAAGGGGTTCATTTCATTTGAGACAAATGCACGCATTTCTGCTGATGCAGTCAATTCAAAAGTCTTTCAATACCATTAAAACAGATCATGGCACGCGCAATCTGTACAATTTGAACTAGACTATAATATGAAAAAAAATTACTCTTTATAAGTCTACAAAAGTACAAATCTTACACATACCACTAGCAAGAAACAACTAATGAGAACGTAATTGATACATTCAGAATCTAATGTTTCAAGACGACCAAATCTGTTCGGAATTTTTTATGAGAGATTGGCCTTCAAGCTGTACATAGCAGAATGCTTTCCAATTGTTAGAGATGGAAACACCTTGAGGTCCTTGGCGTTATCTAACAGATGAATTCTGTATGGAGATCGTATTTGCAAGTGATTCAGTTGTATTGCTCGGCAGAGAAGTCAGGCTCATCCGGCTTCTGTAATTTGGGCCCATCAATGTCCTTGACTTTTTGTGCACCTCTTCTGCTGCCAGAAACCTTTGATGATAAAGCCATCGCCCTAGAGGAGAAAATATCACAATTTTCAACTTGACATGGTTCACCAGCTTGTTCATCTGATTGTTGTGATGAAAATGAATCATATGTATTCAGATATTTGGCCATTCTTCTTCTTTTGCACCGACGCCAAGCAGCCTGTATGAAGCAAGCAGCCCATGTCCTCCAATGGTGGGAGTAGAAGCGGAACGTGTGCTGAAGCTTCTTGCTGTGCAAACGTCGGAATTGATTCGATACGAACTTGAGATCTTCTGCTCCTAAAGCGAAGGCCTCCACTTCAGTTAGGGCCTTAACTGTCCTAGTAGAAGAAGGCAAGTTGGCAGAGGGCTTTGGAAGTAATGCCCATGCAAGTAGTTCCTCACCACAGAAATCTCCAGGCCTAAGAGCAATAGAATTAAAGAAACCTGTTCTTCCCCCATTAGTAGTAGAACTTTCCAACCTCCCACGAATAATAAAAAGCATTTCTACCACAGGATCACCCTCACGAACAATATAGGTGCCTTCGGTGCTCAAAGAGGATACTAGCCGTTCACATATGGCATCAAGAAGTTGGTCATCCATTTGTGAAAAAAAAGGAACCTGCAAGGTAAGGAACCATAATAATTATAAATTATATATATATATATAATTTACAGACTCTTGCAATAAGAGGAAAGAGTTTCGGCGAAAAAAATATTTTCATTTTCACAGCCTCCTCTTTTTTCCCTATGAGCATATGACAGATAATATTTCAACAGGGATCCATAGGTGAAGTCATTCTTGCTCATGAAGAGAACAAAATTGCTATGTTATAATTTGTTATTGCGGCATATAAATGATGCTTAGCACATCACCATAGGCACAACTGATGAAAAGCAATGCAACATTAACCAATTCCAGTTGTCCAGTAAAGATGGACTTAATGATGATAGCACAGGGTTAGGCTGTGAACTAAAATACAAGAAGTTTTGTGCTGTTATTATCATCCAGATTAACAGAGCCAATATCCATATGCTTAATGAAAATGTTCAGGGTGATCTTAAAATGGTTGATATTTCATATGTCCCTCAAATAATAGTATGCTAGTTCATTAATTATTTTACATAAATTACAAAATATCCAAAAACCACTTAGTTTTGTGATGTTTATATTACATGGAAGGGATGCTAGCATAATAAATTGCCAAAATTCCTAGTGTAGGATTAAAATGGAACAATTACCAAACATATAAAATCAGAGGTGGATCCACGTTGAGGCCTGATGAGCCACAGGCCTCACCCACATTTTTAAAAAATTAAAACATAATATACAATTTATCCTACTTATGCAATTTATCATGTAAATGTCTCACCCATCAGCATTCAACACTCAACATAACTACAAAACCCTAAATCCTAATCTCATATTCCCAACAGGCCAACACGTACCAACGCACAGTAGAAGAGTAACAGTCGATGGCGTCCACCGACACGCACGACGGTACTACCTCATCCTCTCTGGCTCTCTCCAAGTCGTCGATAACGGCCATCTGGATTTCGGTACTCATAAGGTTAGTGGGTTTTGCTTTTGGACTCTGGTTGACTAGTCTATACTCTCCTCTCTTGCTGGGTTGCTCTCTCCAAGACGAAGAGGAATATATTAATATGCCGAATGGTTGCTTGGTTGTTTGGATCTCGCATTGTCACTAAAAAAAATATGGGGTGTTTGAACAGTGATAGTGGGCAAGTGGCCAAGTGGGCAAAAATGAGCTATATATTAATGTCTTGTTGCCCTGTTTACAAAAATGAACTATATATTAATATGCCGATTGTCCTGTTTACAAAAATGAATTATATATTAATATATAATATTATGATCAATATGATGATATAGTAAGTGAGTAAGTAGAATTAAATAAAAATAATCTTAAAACCATTAAGACATTAATATATCCACATCTATCCGATTTCCTTCCTTATTACCCATTTTCTTTTGGTTATCCATTTTCTTTATGCCTTTCAATTTTCATATAATCATATTTTCAACAGTAGTTAGTATGATTTCATAATATTGTAGTGTTTTTAATCTTCTTCTTTTTTTCTAGCAGTTATGTTGTTGTAATATTGTGACAATTGATTCATCTTCGTCAAACGACAAATGACCAAAAAATATGTATCCTTGCACATCCGATGGTATGTGTAATGTATTTTATTTAAATTATTTTTTATTTATTCTCTCTTTTTCTAATATATCTACTATTTAACTTAACATTGTTATTGTCTGTGGCACCCCTAGGAGAAACACTTTCATTGTATACGTCCACATCGAGGAACTCCATAAATCAGGTAATAATATTTTAATAATATTTAAATTTTAATATTTTATTATATCTATTTTGAAAGATTTATTATCTATATAATTGTGCCTTACCCTAAAAAAATTTCTAGATCCGCCATTGTATGAAATCACATGACCCTAAAACAAATTCAACCCCATCTTGATAATGGTCATATTCAAGAAATCTCAACTTCTGTAGCACCTTTCAGAAATAGGTGTAGATACTTTAAGATCACACTTCACCATGCTCTTGAACAGAAAGAAAACAAAATGATGGAACAATTACTATTTCACCCAGAAATAGCAAACAAGATGTCTACCAAGCAACCAACAAGTATAAATAGCAGAGACAGTCAGTGGGTCCTAATTGAATCTTCTTGTGTTGCAATTGCAAATATCCCAGGCCTATCATTAGTTAAATTTTGCAAAGTTCTGTTTACTCGTCAGCTTTTATACCCTTGTAAATCTTCTACCAAACAGAAAATTAAAGCTATATTTTTCACTTGTCAGATTCCATTTAAGTTATGTAACATCCACAGCATTGACTATTGTTGGCAGATGAAACTCAGTACTAGTCATAGAGTTTATTAACTGCTTCAGGTTATTTCGGCAAGGTAGGTTAACTAGTCATCAAATATCCCAGGTCAACCATTTACCTGCCACCCAAACCTTTAGTTTAACAAGATAAAATATGTTTAAAAAAATGAAAGAAAATATCCAATAGAAGTTGATCTTCGAATTTCATTTAGAGATGAAAAACACACATACTCGTCGAACAAGGTCAAGGCAAAGGTGGCGCTGGATGTCACGGCGAAGATCAGAAGGTAAAGCTTGCAGTATTGACTCTTCATTCACTCCTTGTGTTGCAAGCCACTTGGACTGAAGAAATTTACGAACCCGTTCACGCAAATCACGAGGAAGTTGACGATGTCTCATCCATTCTTCAGTATCTCTTCGTTTCAACCTCCACTCCTCAAGCCTCACGGTAATAGATTGCAAGTATGTCTACAAAAAGAGTAAAAGTTAACAAATGACTACATGATACTAAAATAATTAGGGATTTATGAATAGTATCTAGACACAGTCAACCACATTGTAAATTCTTGTTAAAATAAAGAACATGCACTCTAGATTTGCACTATCTTAATTATGGCACCCTATCCTTTCCCTCAACAAAAGTTAATCTTGGCATCATAGGTCCACACGGTTCTGTAGATCTACAAACATTAGGGATTTCTACCCAATGGTAAAGAGGAAGATAATGTCTCACTATACAAAGCCAATAAAATAATAAAATCCCAATTACCCTTCTAACAAATGGAGATTTACACAAACACAATCAACAAAAATAGCAGTAAGGAAACTAGGAGTGGAGTGCTACTTCATAATGCTTCTAGAGCCCAAGGATATTCTGCCATACATATGCAACAACAGATGAAAGATGATATGTAGTGACTTGTGAGACAACAAAATGTTGGCTCAATTGCTTGAAATAGACGAAGAGAACAAGATAACAAATAGTTTTAAAATCCACAATTACTGTTAGTTTAGTGGGGTTTTTTTCTTCATATGGAACAAACAAGAGGCAACGTTGTATACCTGCATGTTACCAATCAAGTGAGCAAATAAAACCAGACCCAGAATGGCTATGAGAATGGCAAATGATGTTTCTCCCATATAGGTACTGGTATCTAAATTCTGTCCATATGAGCTGTAAACATTCAAGCAGCATGGTACTTCAGTTTCTTACAAGGGAAGAAAGTTATATCAAAACTTTTACCAACGTAAAACTCATTCTCAGTAGGCATGAAAAGGCTAAATGAGATATTTGTTTTTCTACATGTGCTGATAAAATAGTTACCAAAGTATCAATATATCCGGAAAATATCATATTCGTAAGGGGAAATATAAAAGCACTCTTATTAATAAGTACAACATTGAATCGCTTGATTAGAATTGGAACAATTAGAATTGTCACAGCAAGGATCTGGATTAAAAATCTTCCAATTTTCATCCATTAAACAATATTTAAGCACTTGGAAGGTTTGTTTAAAATAGTCAAGTAATAAATATTTCTTCAACCAGATTTGATTATGAGTTATTAAATGGTAAGATGAATAGAAGTTTGTGATTTTAGATATAATAATGCTTAAGATATTATGGGACTATTTTTCCGAGTTCCCTAGGGTTATCTCACACTACTAGGTATTTTCTACCTATACATCTGTGTTGGTTATGGGCACAGGTATCCTTTCGTTAAACGTCATTCGAGCTTTCCCTGGAGTATAGCATGGATGAATTCAGCATTGTAGTGCTTGGTACTCGGACTTCCCTCTTTTTGAGAAGTAAAAAGAGATCTCAGTACATATGAAAATCCAGAAAATTTTGTACACCTCCAAGGGAAGAAAAGAAGAAAACTGAAATAAAATTAGGATTATTCAAACTGAAACCCATCACCAGGTCTAAGGCTACACCACAGTGACACCCAATTGCAAAGCAATCATGGTTTTCAACACCGGTTTCACATCAGACTTTGGTCCTTAAAAAATAGAAAACATGTCAAACATAAGTTATAATGTCGGTCGGTGGAAACATGGTAAGAATAAGTAAGTCCATGGAATTCAACAAAGAACTTCGAATTTCAATTCAAAGATAAGCTAAACTTAGCAATAATATACGTCTAGGGCTACTTAAATCTACTTTCTAAACATATATCATATTAAAATACACTACATACACTTCACTGTAAGTGTAATATGTTGGGTATTCAACAGTATGTCTTGTCTTGAGATCTAACATATTAAATTCAAGAAACTAAAATATTCCATACCTTGAAGTAATCTTTAGATCTTGGATTGTGGATGTTAGGTCTTGGATCATGGATGTTGGATCTTGGATCATACTTTGGTTAGATGTTATGTATTGGGGATTTAGCATAAGATTTAGGATGTATTTTGGAGAAAGGAAGGAATAGAAGTTGGCTGCAAATGGCTGAAATGACTATAGTACAAAAATGAAGCATGTCTATTGCAATTATTGGAGCATCGGTGGAAACAGGCAATCCCAAAACAAAATTTACCAACCATCCACCCAAAATGAACAATGAATGCCCGAGAGCGATGCTTATTTGTAACACGAGCGCATTTCTAATGAAAAGAATTCCACATTCCTTCCAAGTCATGATGTACCTTGTTCCCTAGCACATGCCATGTTTGCTTCAAAAAAGAATACTAGAAAAACAAATGGGTGATATTTTCTGTTCTATTTGACAAAACATATGGCTCATATTGATGCTTGTGGCCCAACATCTCAAACTTATTTAGTAAGGATCCTTCCCCAACCAGCTCCAAGCCAAAAAATTAAAAGATTTTCAGGGTTTCCTTGACTTGCCATAGCCACGATTCAAAAGGAAACTTTGGAGTAGTAATCGATGTCTCACCTTCTTCTCTTCTCAACAAAAAAGTATATCACCCTTTAATGGGAAAAACCATCAAGGTCCAGGAGAGGCACCACCCATCTACCCCCTGTTGCTGGTCAGGGTACACCCTCGTTTCACAAAAGCTAATGCTGGAATTACATTGGCTTCCGAAAGTGATGCAAGTGTTTCGGAAGATCAGCAAGAATCCCCACCTCTTTGACCCTTAGATTTCGACCAAAAAACTAGAACCCAACATTCAACTCCACTGCCATCATAATAATCAACCACCGACACCTCATGGTTCTGAAATGTCTGAAGGAAGCAAGGCAACTCCCGATGAGCTCACCTTATTAATTATCTGTCACTGTATCTTCTAATTTTTCCTTTTTTTTTCTTTTTGCAACATGTAGCTTTGCACTAGTGTATATAGATGATACAAATTCAATGCTGTATATTTGTGCTTAAACCAAATATATTATATTAAATTCATGAAAAGGATCAAAATGCCAACAAGGCAGGCAAAATGTAGCATCACATACCACATGTATGCCAAGCTATGGAGCAAATGCACAACACTGCATAGAATTTAATCTGACCTGCACATTCCTGCAAATTGCATGGGTGCTTGCCTATTTCACAATTTAAACTGTCTAAACAAAAAAAAATTATTGAGGATTTCGGGCTCAAAAGTGCCACTCTTTGTCCCCTCCCCCCACTGAGAGTGACCTCCAACTTCTCCTTTTTGCCGTGCCCAGCTTCTCAGTGTTGGTGAAGAGCAGTTGTGCTCTTCACCACACAGCCGATGCTTCATACTGGGAGTGTAAATTTTAGACCCTCAACAAGGGAGGCCCTGTATGGTTATGTTCCATTTGTATGCTCGGTGGAATTTGGCATATCTTAACCAAGCTCTTTGCATGGGCTGCCCAATAATTAAATGTGAGTTGTCTTGAAGACAAAGAGAGCCCCAGATATGACAATGGAATGTTATAGGCTTCTTGCAATACCTCCTCTTCAACATTGACTCCATAAATTTTACTCTTGTGAAAGTTAATTTCCGGACTTGAAAACAATTCAAAATTCCTAACAAGAAATTTCCATCTTTGCATTAGCAGAGTAGCATCTGCATATTGAAGGTGCGAGATCCTAAATTCTTCATCACCCACACTCCCAACCCTTCAACCAACCTCTAGAAATCATGTGAGATCCTAGTTTCCTCATCATCCACATTCCAACCCTTCAATCAACTCTAGAAATCGCATGCTTGCACATCTGAGAGAGCACAATAACTACCCCAAAAAAAAAATCTGGTAGTTGACAAGAACTGCACCTCTCCCAATAGAGACGACGATCCTCCATAGGCACTTCCATTGACATTATCAAACATCTTTTTAAATCAAACTTGCACAGTGCCCCAGCAGCATTTTCTTTACCCCTTCTTACCTTGAAAAAGTAAGGTCACCTTGTGTCCTTGAACAAATAAGCATCTCTAGGCTAACCTAGCCTCCCTGTGTCTAATTCCCAAATACATTCATAGGTATCCCTTTCTCCCAATTTGTTTAATTTATCTTGAGTAACTCATATTGTGTGCATCCATATTTATACAAGCTTTAACTTTTGTGCTATCCTCATTGTTGATTTAGATTATGCATAGCTGCCAAAACTTTTACAAATTAAAAAAAATATTCTCACATTTCAAAACTTTCAAACATAAGTTATTGATGAAAAGGATTAAGCCATTGTGACTTCTTTGCTCATCAAAGCTAATCAGAAACAAGTGCTCAAGATTGGGAAAAAAAAAATAAACAAACTGCTTGAAGACACATTTTGAACCAGCACATATCATATGAAATTCCTAAACCCCAAACCCATCTCCAAGTGAAGTACCATTAACACAGTCAAAACTAACCTTCTCACTAATTACAGCACTACTCACTTGAGGAAGGAGAAATCGATCTGATATGGCTGAAAAGCAGCACTACTATTGATGTACATAACCCAACTGAAAATGGGCATAGTATACACTGCTGTAAGAAATATATAAACATGCCATTGATTTCTTGTCTCTTGGAACTTAACTGCCATCTACAGGCAGTACACTTTAGAAAGCCTTTAACAAAATACATAGAAAAGATATGAAGGAGAAACATCGCATTTCATGCATGAAGTTTTGATATAAAAGATCAAGAGAACAACATCAATATTAAATAGGTAAAAACCAAAGTCTTGTCACAAATTATGCCTAAGAAACTGAATAAAGAAAAATGGTGAAACCTATGAGAAGTAACACCTTGTTAAAGCACACACACACACACATATATAGTTATATACTGTATACAAGTAAAACCAAAAAACCTACCTTAGCTGCTGTAAGCCCCACCACAGACAATAAAAATACTTTCTAATGAAGCTGGCAGAAACAGCTTCTTTAGTTAATGCATCTTTAAATATACCATAGTTGAAATCGATTTTATCATCACCGGCATTGCAACTGGTAAATACAATGGTTTTACTTGCCCAACGTCGTCGATTATCATCCAGAAAATCGCAAGATAGAAACTTAGCCTGGCAGGATGTTGGATTTTGTGTGTCTTGATTGCATTCAGATTTCCAGCATGTAGTCTGCCGATCAACTGATAATAGATACCAAGATGCTCCTAAAACCTGCAGTATCATTATTGTTGGTAAAACATCGGAATACAATAGAACAATTTAAAGAAACATAGCTTCACATACATGGCTAGCCAACATGTAGAGAAGTAAGTTATATGCAGCACCAGCCCAAGCAGTCTTGGTAAGAACTCCATTAGCTTTAATCATTTGACTACTCAGAGGAAACATCAAGTATAATCTCAGAACATACTGAAAAAGAACAATCATGGCAAGAGCATTGTTGTTATGATCAGCATTGGAATTTCTAATTGCTGGAATGATTGCCCAGATAACTATCTGCAAAAGAAATGTATATTATTAATAACGTATGGTAAGAAGGAGAAACAATCAACCAGATACAAGGAGAACTCATAACATTGATACATGGCTAATAAATTATCATTCCACAGGAGCAGTCCAAAAGGAAATTATGAGATTGCCTGAGGAAGTGGTAGAGCAGCTGCCAGGTCTATGAAGAAATCTGATCTCAAGTATCTCCTTGCAATCTTCTTACGGTTCATGACTAGCTCTCCCCTACCAAAAGCCCTTGAGCTAGGAGCTACATATGCTGTTCGGAACTTTACCACTATGTGCAATATGTAGAAGATGTCCGCAAGTGTTCGGAATAAAGTAATAATTATACTCAAATTATGATCCCACTTTATGCACGAAGTGTTGTCTTTAGAATCATCACCCACAGAAGACAAATAGAAAAACAGAGGATCCACAAACAGCGCAAGCAGACAAGCCATGAGGAAGACCCTGTTCCACTTAATCATGAGCTCACTTCCAGGATCCAGTATCCCCATTTCCCATGGCACATGGTCCTCAGAGAACACCTTTGAAGTCCCAGACGACCCAGTAGCAACTCTGCCAAAATTCATCCCACCTAATTTGGTAGGGAGATGTGCAGATTTCGCTGGCTGCTTCTCAGCAGAATAGAACCTAAAACGAAACCCACAACATTTCATTGAACAACACTAAAAGGGCAAGCTCTTTATGATAAATTCAGTCTACTGGAGCTACTAGAGGACAATTAAAAAAAACCAAAAAGGAAAAAACTCCTCATACCTAAAAATTAGACAACTTGTGCCTGTGTCATCATCCAAAAAAATAAATCCTTTTACCATTAAACAGCAAACAATTATATGAAAAAGGAACACTTCTTCTTCTTCTTACAATTATAAACACAGAGAACAAGAATAAAAAGCAAAAAGAAATCGAGGCAGAACAAACGAACCCGTTAAACAAAAAAAAGCAGCAATAACCCTTTTTTAACCGTTAAACAAAGAGAAAAGTAGTAAAACAGCAAAAATTGAGGCAGTTCAGTGGAACCCAACAAAGGAAAAATCGGATACCTGACGGCCTTCTCCTTCATGAGCTCCATCTCGTCCTCGACTCTGGACGAAACCATCGCGATTCCAGCAAGCTCAGAACCGGCCAGGAGTCAGGACTCAGGCGGCATCAATAACATAAACCCAAAAAGGCCATCCTGCACACACCTACCAGAGTTGGACAGGTGCTATTTGGTGACCAGGAAGACGAAGAAGGAAGAAGGAAGAAGGAAGAAGGAAGAAAAAAGAAGGGTTAACTTTTTTCAATCTGTAGTTGTTGTCACTGTTGCAGGGAGAGGCGGAGACCAGTAGGAGCAGCTAGATTTTTTCTTCTGCGTTTCTTTTTTATTTGTTCTTTTGGGTGGCTTTTTTTTTTTTTTGGCTATTGTTTTGTTCTTCTCCTTTTTTGGGGATTTGACTGGGCTGTAGAGTGTTGGAGATGTCAAACCCAGTACGGCAGCGGCAGCGGCAGCTTTCTAAAATAATAATTGTGTTCTAATCAACTAATTTAGGATAAATTATAGTAAGAGTGTAAATGGATTGAATCAGGTTGAATTGAGTTAGAGTCTAAGGTAAATTCATGATCCAATTTATATTATTTGAGTTAGATAATTTTAAACTTATATTTAATCTATATTCAATTCAAATTCAACCTAATCTACAAATTTTAAATTAGATATATAAAAAAAATATATAAACTCATATATTAATGGTAAAAAAATAATAACAAATTTTCTATTTTTCATAGAGAATATTTATTGTTTCTAAAACTTCTTAACAATGACTTGCATCTTCAATTTTTTAATCAATTTGTTGAAACAAAAAAAGAATATTTTTCGATTACATATAGTTACGATCAAAGGTGAATAAGGAATAAATGCCTTACTAACACGCAAATAGAAGATAGACATGTACTTGCTATTTCAAACCTAGAAAATTAACATGTACAATAAGAACCTACTACAAATGTTGACAATTTTAACACAAATACTACATTTACCTTCTTTGCAAATTAAAGGGTATAACAATTCAGAAAACTTCTCATTAAACATTAATCGTAAGTCCATCAGGTTTGCTCACGGAAAGGAGAAAGTAATATTACGAGAGATTGGTTACTAATACATTTTAATAATAGTCAAATACAAAGTACAACAACTCAGATCGAGAAATCTGTATTGAGTGAGCAAATCAGAAAGAAATCATTAAGGATAAAAAACAACCACCACAAAGAATAACCTCTAAAATGATATATATAATATGTATTTATAAATATAAATAATTAATAATATATATATATATATATTGGTGTTCGGGTCGGGTAAGGTAACCCATGTCTGGAATCTATACTCAACTTAGAAAGTTTGGATTTGAGATTTTCTGACCAATACTCAACCCATGATAAAAAAAATTGGCCTAACCCATACGGGTCTGGTTAGTTTGGTTTTTAGGTCAACTCGGACCAATTTATACTCCTAAATTATAGTTTAGGTAAACGGCATTTACCACCCTCAACTATTTAGGATATTTAAATATCTATCTATTTAAGATAAATTATAATTTATCTTCTTCAACTATTCGTATTTTTTTAATTTAATATCTTAAATTTTGTTTGCTACAACTTATCTCCCTTAATTATGATAAATTACAATGAACTCTCTTTTTACATAAACAATGTTAAATTTTTAAATGATTTGACTATTTTATTCATTATAATTTATTATTCTATGGTTAAATTATAATTTATCTCCTTCAACTATAGTAAGTTACAATGAAGTCCCTTTTTAGATAAACGTTGTTCAATTTTTATTTTGTCTAAACGTTTTACACTCAAGTACAAATAATTTCCTTCTTAATCCATTAGAATATGACCCGAACATTATCCTTATGGAATCATTTTTTCCTCACTTAGACCCCACCATATTATAAATCTCAGTCATCGATATCCTTTTCGAACAAGTTAAGACATTCGATTAAAATATAATTGATGACAACAAGGAAGAAGCTCAAGATTTTTTTGTGATATTGACAAAGCTTGAAATCATTAGTTTATCAAGAAAAAAGAGAACAAAAAGGATTAAGAAAGATGGGAAAGGAGAAAATTTTGATGGTGAAGTTAGAATTAGAGTATATGACATAAAAAAATAAAAGAAAATGGAGAAGAAGACAATGGGGAAAAAAACAAATTTGTCCAAAAGAAATATTATAAAGATTATGTGACCCTTCAAACTTAACAGAAGAATCTTATTATTTAACAGAAGTAATTGAAGGAGATAAGTTGTAACGAAAAACAGCTTAAGCTACTAAATTGAAAAACTCAAATAATTGAAGAAAATAAATGAAAGTGTAATGCTCCGTGTGCTACACAACAGTACCAATACTACTCATTCTTTTATTAAGGTTAATTTAACTAGGATTAACAATAAACAAGTAAATAATTTAAATTAGCTACCTAGAAACCTGTGTGTCGCTAGGTGACTCTGAAATTCACATCAGAACAAGACTACACTGTTAACGTTGCACTTGGAAACAAAACACAAATAAAACACGCCTGAATGATATCTATGTTACCTAATACGCGCTCCAAAACCGAAACCAAGCAAAAAACACCTAAAAACTATTAGAAGCCCAAAAAATGTGAAAAGCCAAAAGCCAAACATGCAATCCAGGAATCCATTTATAAATCATGTCTTTTTCAAACATTTTTATTCTTTTTCTTTGAAATTCCATGCATATTTGCAAATCACTTTTTCATACATCTCAAGAGGCAAATTCTCGATTAGAGTCTAGTCCAAAACCCAAATCAATCTATATTTCAAAGCTCATCGAAGTACGGCTGAAAATTAGTTTAAATCACAAGTCTCAATTCTACTAGAATCTAGTTGAAGACCACAAGCCAAATCACAGCTTAATTCTAGCTCAAAATCACACACACAGTCTCAACAAAACCTGTTGTATCATCATGGCTACAGGTCATCGACCTGGTCACAAGTAGTTAACGAGGCTCCAATTCCTAACCCTACTGCAGTGTCACCTTGAACCACCCCGTGTAAGAGTTTAACTGCTCCAACCACAGCCTCACAGTACCACACGGGTAACACACACGGGGTGTGTACTCACGATGCCCCTAGGTACCCGAGCACCTGGGGACTCCAACCCTATAATCGACTAACATCGGCACTAAGGGTAATCCAAGTTTACCATACCTCAGGTCCTGTAGTACCACAACACTGTCACAAGGCTCACTCCTTGGACCAAACTCCAGAACCACAGCATAGAATGCATCTCAACAACTCAAAGGTCTCAATATCCCTTGTCAGTACGGTCTGTAAGTCCACGTGGTTCCTACAAAATTTCGAAAAATCCTTTAAAACATATGTATCTCTTTTTAAAAAACCTTTTCAAAGCCATATTATTGTTAAGAGCCATTTCCAAGCACTTTATATCCATTTATCATCATTTATTCTTGTAAAACCACTAAATGTATTATGCACTGCCCATTGGAATATGGCATTTCGCACCGACCATTCGTGTAGCTCATCTGTGCCCCCAATATTCACGACCTAATCGTGCTACAGACCCACGTTGGTAGGTCTTGTCTATCAGTCATGCTACAGCTTTTGCAGAAAAATCAACAAAACAGAGCCTACGAAACTAACCCAAAAACCTCTGCAACACATAAATCTCCAACTAAAACCTTCAGAAACCTCAAAAATTTACAAGACATGCATGATAACATCACAACACATATGTAAAACATTCATGGCATATGATTTCACATATTCATTTAACCACAAAAAACCTACAAAAACTCATACGTTTTACTATAAACTCCAAATTCCTCACAAAGCATGCAAACCCTCGTATTTCATATAGTTCATGCTAAATCAACCTATTTTAAATAATTTCAAGTATGGTTTTAAGGGAGAAAATGAAGGGAATGCGTACAGTATTTGGATTCATCAGCGTATCTCCTCCTCTAGTGAGCTCCCTGACGAGCTCTCCCCAGTGACAGAGCCTCCACTACAGATGACAAATCTCTAGTGGCTCACCAGCGAAAGCCCCTCCCTCTCTCATTCTCCTCACCTCTCAGGTCTCTCTCTGTGCTCTCTTCTCCTCTCTTTGCTCTCTCTCATTTCCTCTATGTTTTAACATAAGAAATGCCTGGGCCTTCTTACAAAGGCTCCTCTGTCTGACAACCTCCAGGACATCTGATGGCACAACAGGCGAGGCGGCAAGGCACCAGCGTGGTAGACGGAGTGGGCGTTAGGCGATAGCGTCAATAGGAAAAGCAAAGCAGTTGTCAAGCGATGTCCACTATTTTCGCACAACGGTTTACTGTACCAGGGTGGCGTGCCTCCAAGTCGTATTAGAAACATCTACGGGTAACCTTCGCCTAGAAGACGTGCTTGGAACCTGCGGCTATAGTAGTCGCCTATCCTATTCGCCTAACCTACGCTAGATAGAATTAGAGAGAAAAACAAAGCCAAACCCTGAAAATAAGCATACATCAATCACAGTTTCCAATAATATTAAGTCCCAACTTATCCAGATTACGTAACAAAATCTTAATTACAAGATATATCATTTCTAGATTTCTGGATACATACTGTGGTCGACCTTGGATGTTACAAAAAAAATATGAGAAGATGGATAAATTTATCCAAAAGAAATCTTATAATCTTTCGAATTTGACGAAAGGAGTCTTATTGTTTAACGAAAGTAGTTGAAGACAACAAGTTGTAACAAAAGAAAGTTTTAGATACGAAATTAAAAAATACAAATAATTGAAAAAGATAAACTATAATTTATCCAGCTATTTATTGGAATCAAAACTAAGTAGCTTCGTTGGTTAGCTAACCAAATTTGAGTTCTACGAGAAATGAGATTTGCGTGTTGATATTAATAGGGATTGGTTTGAACTTCCTGTTTCTAAAAGAAAAGTTGTCTGCTTATAGGTATATAAGCTTGTAACGACATCAATTACCAATGATGACAAGAGTAGAAAATATTATTACAGAGGCAATTATGAGATGTTTTAGGAGAAGAATGTGAGATAACATGGTTTATGATAGCCAATTGCAATTATTAGAGATGAAAAACTTGCGACCTAGAAACCCTAGTCGCCGCTCCTGTGCTCTTCTCCGTCGGGCCACCTCCTTTGATTGGGATGCCTTCAAGGAGAGGCTCCTAGAGGAGGAGGACGCCCCTTGCGCTGTCCAGATCTGCAAAAAAAATGTAGATCGAGGAAGCGTCCCCCCCCTCGTGGACTCTGGTTGCTTCTCGTCTGCACCCCTCGCCTCGCAGGTAAGTATCGCTGGGGAGCTTCCCGCTCCTCTTCCTACTGTTGGCAAGGGATATCTCCCCTCTCCGATAGTATGTCCTCATCGATGGAGGACCTGCCCTCTGATGCAGCATCCTGATCGGGATCTGTCTTCTTTGGGCGGATCCGCTCATTTTTTCTGTTATTTGGGTTCATTGAAGGTGCTAGTTTATGATAGTTCTTTGACTTTTATTCCCTGTGCCCTTAACATTGCTATGAATGTGGATAGATTTATGCATATTAAGACTCCATCTATTAGCTGGTTATTCTGTTTGGCTCATTGTGATCTGAGCTTAGATCGGGCTCTATTGTTGCCTGAACAAGAAAGTCTCTCGTTCTTCGTCTCGCTTTATTCGGACTACGGCTCAGGCTGCTCCGTTGAGCTTCCTCCGGTTGAGGCTCTTGAGCCAACTCAAATCTCTAGGAACTTGGTTATATCTACCCACTTGGACCGATCTCTGGCTCAGTGCGTCACTCCGGTCGTTCCCTCCCCTGCAGAAACTGCCTGTCATCTCCAGCTCTTCTCTTCTCCTTCTGATCTCATGATTTCCTCTGCATTGACGGTCGACGGTTTCCCTCCAGTGGGTGATCGTTGGAAATCCTTTCCCTATACGCCTCCGTGATGGAGACATCTGGTTTGCGAACCTCCCGAGACGTCGTCAGTCCATCGGACGCCACAGAGTTTGTCTCGAGTTTTGTGTGGAATTACTCCGTCTTTAAAATTCTGATAATTGCGTATGGTTATCCTAAATCCTAGCCTAATTTAAATACATCTCCCCTTCCTCTCTCGGGGAGCGTCTTTACGGATTCTTATTATGAGCCTATTAGCGTAAATTTCGAGGAGGTTAATTCGGCGCCCCACTACGCTCCCCTCGTATCCTGTGATATGGCAGATTTTCCCCTACACTCAAGTGATTTCGGGCGATCTTCTAACAACCCACATTTATGTCGCCACCCAACCACGTCTCTCGCTCTCTGCCACTCTGTCTGCTGCGCAGACCTCACATCTCCCACGATACCCCACTACTATGATTTCTCTGAACAAATATTATCACGTACTTTTGACACCGGGATTTGCTCGGATGTCCCTAATTCACCTACTCCCCCATCCTTAGTTGGATCACGGTTCGCTTCCCTCGCATCCCTTTCTCCACCTGTCTGCAACCCTATTCTGCAGAGCGAAGCCTCCAGTTCCCCTGAGTTGGAATCCTTCCCAACTCCCTCTTTGCTCCCTCTGGGCGACTGGACGGTGGTATCCAAGAAGAAGTTCGAGTCTCCTCTGGTACGCTTTTGCCGTCTCTCTAGTAGATGTTTCTCCTGTGGCCTTCACGGCCACCAGATTAATAAATGCAAGTATTCAGGGTTTTGTTTTAAATGCAAATCTCCTAATCATTCTGTGGCTATTTGTAAATATCTACAGGATCGACGCGCCACTCCTTCTGAGACCCCAGCCATGGCTGATCTGTCACCTCATTTTCCGACCATTCTGCTTCCCTCCACTGTGCTTTCGCGAAGTGCCATTGTCACACCCCAATCCCCATAACTTTCTAAGGAAACCTTAGTGGACCACATCAGGGCTTTCTGGCCCTACTCCTCTGAAGTAGAGGTGCAACCTTTCCCCCCTGGCAAATACCTATTAGTATTCCCGTCTCCTAAGTTAAGAAATGATTATCTCAATCAGTTCGGAGCATCCCTGTTATCGATCCCCGCCTCCTTTATTCCTTGGTCCTCGAACTATAGTGTAGTGTTTACCTTGAAGGAGGAAGGAGTATGGCTCTGGCTTAAGGGTATTCCCCACCATCTTTGGAACATCGATGTATTCCACCACATGATATCTGGTTTCGCTGAGTTGCTGGAAGTCGACCTTTCTGTGGACTCAGCCAAGTTCCTAGGCTATTCCAGAATTAGGGTTAAAATCCACCCTGGCAAGGAAATCCCTGATTGCCGTTCTTTTGCCTTTGGCAACCATGTCTACCCCATCAAATACAGAAGAAGCTGGGATCTTTGTGCACCCACCTCCTCTTCCACCTCTGCCCCCTCAGGCCCCTTTCCTGCATGGCCTACAACTTCTTCTTCTCCTTCCACCTCTGGACCTAGGAGTCTCCACCCCAGTTGCAAACCATTTAAACCTAACAGGGGTTGGAGAGGTGGCAAAGGTCACAAGACCTCTATGGGAGGCAAAAACGTTTGGAAGAGACCCATCAGCCCTGCCTTCCGCACCCCTTCTACCTCTGCAGGTATTCTACCCACTCCCTCACCTATTGCGACACCTGAGCAAGATCTACCAACCTACCCACACTCCTTCTCCCCATCATCTGCACCCCAAAGTATGAGTGATGAAACCTCTAAGTTCGTGGAGGCAGAAATCAGGGCTCGCAACCTATCCATGGCCAAATTCAAGAAGGTTTTGGCTGTCTACGACTGCTTGGAAAAAGATGACCTGAGTGGCCCCTCGGAGGTTGATTCAGAGACTCAACCTCCAACTCCTATATATCCTCCAGGTACCTTCTCTACTTTTATATCCTCTAATGATTTGATGGACTATGATCAACCTCTGTCTGGGACTGTATCATCTATTCCTCCCTTAGTCGCATCTGTTGATAGCAATGATAATTTTATAACGGATACCCTTAATTGGGAATCTTATAGTCTGTTTATCACTTTTTGTGGAGATATTGATATTTCTATTCAATCCATGAATGAGGCTAAAAACTTTCTTAACTCTGTTAGATCAGAGCAAGGATTGCCCTAAATTGACTTAAATGAAAATCAAAACATCATAGAGAACTTCGCTTCTCTTGTCCTCCCCCTGACAATTAATGATAATTTCAGCTTGGAATATCAGGAGGTTGGGTTCCAGTGGCAAAAAAAGGGCCATCAATAGCTTTGTTAAAATTAACAAGTGTAAAGTTGTTATTATTAGCAAGACTAAGTTAGTGACATTCACTAACTATACTCTTAGACAGTTAGGTGGTAGTCTTTTAAACCAATGGGCGTCTATTCCCTCATCGGGGGCCTCCTTATTGGGTGGAATGATAGATTCCTCACACTGGTAACCTCTATTTCCACCACTTACTGTCTCACCATCAACTTCACATCTTCAGTTGATGGCCTAGATTGGTGGCTTACAGGGGTTTCCGAGCCCTGTAACTCAACTATGAAAACTGCATTTCTTGAGGAATTGGATTCCTTAAGCTCTAAAGTGAACTTTAACTGGGTTATTGGGGGGATTTTAACCTTACTAGATTCTCTCATGAGCACTCCTCTAGGCACATCATCACCAATGACATGAGACAATTTAATGCCTTCATTGATAAACATTTTCTGGTGGATTTCTCCCCTAATAACTCTAGATTTACTTGGTCCAACATGCAAGTTCCTCCCTCCATGGGTAAGCTAGATAGATTCCTTGTATCTAGTGACTGGGCCAAACAGTATCCCAATTCTTTCTGCCTGGGTTTGGCTAGGGTCGTCTCTGATCACATTCTGATCTCCTTTAATACTACTCCACTAGATTGGGGCCCTACCTCATTCAAATTTTATAAATCCTGGCTCCACTATGAGGGTTTTAGTATATTTATTGAAACTTCCTGGTCCAGCTCCTTTAGGATCAGTACCTCTCTCTCCCATGTCACTAGATTTGCATATAGGCTTAAACAACTAAAGAAGCAGATCATTGACTGGATTAGGCCAATAAGAAAGGATAGACGTCTACGTCTAATCTCAATTGAGTCTAAAATCGCTCATAATGATTCATTGGCTGAGTCCCAGTAGTTACAAACTCCAATGCTGCTGGAGAAAAGAGCTCTTCAGCTTGAACACTCTTCCTTACTCCAAGAGCAAGAAGAATACTGGAAACAAAAGTCAAGAGTTCAATGGCTTAAAGAATGGGACCTAAATACCTCTTTCTTCCACAGTATAGTAAATAGCAGAAGAAGAATCAATGCCATTCATTCCTTGAAGTTAAGTGATTCAACAGTTTTTAGCCCTGCCATCATTTCCAAGGAAATTGAAAAACAGTTCATTAGGCAATTCAATAAGCCTCTTAGGACCTATCCCTCCATGAATTGGGATACCTTAATTCCAAATAAAATCTAGAATCCCACAGATTTAGAAAGGGCTTTTACCTTGGAGGAAATTCATAACAATCTTAGGCTTTTGCCAGGAGATAAGGCCCCTAGCCCTGATGGTTTCCCAATACTCTTCTTTCAACGTTTCTGGGAAATCCTCAAGTTAGATATCCTTGAGATCTTCAGCTACTTAAATGCCACCACAAACTCAGATTTTTTGCTACCTATCAATCAAACTTTTATAGCATTAATCCCTAAACTTCAAGGGGCTCAGTATATTAAAGACTTTAGACCCATTAGCCTAGTGAACAGTTTATACAAAATCATTACTAAAACTTTGGCTTCTGTCCTGGATAAAATTATTGACAACACTCAATGTGCTTTCATTCCTAGGAAGAACATTGGGGATTGCTTCCTGGTTGCTCAGGAAACATTACATTTTATGAAACTGTCTGGTACTCCTGGGTTTCTATTAAAACTGGACTTTGAGAAAGCTTTTGATAATGTAAATTGGGACTTCTTATTGGATTCTCTTGCTGGTATTGGCTGTGGCAATACTTGGATCTCTTGGATTAAGATGTGCATTACACATGTTAGATTCTCCATCCTTCTCAATGGTTCCCCCAAAGGCTTCTTTCCATCTACCAATGGTATGAGGCAAGGTGATCCTCTATCACCACTCTTATTCATAATTGTTACACACATTCTGAACAGAATGCTTTCTCTTGCTGTTAACTCTGGGTTGATAACTGGGATCCAGATCCCTCATGGAGGCCCTAATATCATGAACATCCAGTATGCTGATGATACTATTCTCTTCTTGGATGCTAGGGAGGAAAACATAATTAATGTTAAGAGAATTTTGTGCTGCTTCCAGTATAGTTCTGGTTTAAAAATCAATTTTCACAAATCCTCCCTCACTGGAATTGGAGTTCCAATTGACTTTATTAATAGTTCAGCTCTTATACTTTGCTGCAACACAGCTGCCCTGCCTATATCCTACCTTGGACTTCCACTGCATTTTAGGAAAGCCACCTTCAATGACTGGGCCCCAGTGATTGACAAAATCTCTAATAAATTATCTCTTTGGAAGGCAAAGCATCATTCTCTTGGGGGAAGATTAACTCTGGTCAATTCTGTCCTCTCAGCCATCCCTACCTATTTTCTATCTGTTTTACATCTCCCTAAAAGGGTTGGAGAGGTTATAGACAAACTTAGAGCCAGATTTCTCTGGAAATCAAATGATTTCACTTCATCTTATGGCCATTTGGTCCGTTGGAGCCTACTTTGCAGATCTAAGCAACAAAATGGTTGGGAAATTATCAAATTAAGAATTTTAATCTAGCCCTTAAATCCAAACTTCTATGGCAATTACTCTTCAACTCTTGCTCCTTAAAATGGAAAGAAATTATAAAACCAAAGTATTTCACTAGAAATTGGCCTGGGGCCATTCTGAACTCATCTCCTGGTAGCACTATAAGAAAATCGACATTTAGCGAGGACAATATTCTTCGCAAAGTCCTCGCAATATCCTCGTTAGATAGTTTAACAAGGACTTTGCGAGGAATATGTATCCTCGTAGCTACGTAACTCGTTAAATCAATATTACGAGGATTTGTCTTCGCAATGTGCACGTGTAGATTGCGCGAGGACATTACGAGGAAATATTTCCTCGTAATGTCTTTGCCGTATCCTCGTAACTCCTCGGTAACTCCTCGGTAAGTGCTCGCTAAATATAATGCGATTGTATGATCGTTCCAGTTTTAGCGA
>JAMKQA010002201.1:0-42120 GCA_024699735.1 Posidonia australis | reverse complement strand
GAACCAGAGTCTGCTAGAACAACCACCAACCTCAAATTAGATAACCACTCTGTCAGATAGCAGCAACTAAAACATAAAACAAGGGATATCTATTATCCTAGTATTACACCTGCGGGAGATTGTGAGCCGTGTCAAGTGCAGATTGGAGCTCAATAACATCAGCCCTGGACAGTGGCTTCGAAATGGGAACATCATGTATGACTGCAGACTTATATCCCTGAATCCAAGACGACGACGACAACTTTGGCAACTTCACATTTTGCAAAGAGAAAAAGGTTCAATCGATCCAAACCGCAAGTTCGATGAGAAAAAGAGTTTCTAATTTAAAAAAAACCGACCTTGGTCTCAAAGGACAGGTAGGGGGCAGGATGCTGCGACCCAGCAGGGAGCTTCTTGACAAGCTTGATCTGGATGTGAAAACCACCACCTCCATTCCCGTCGCCGCCGCCGTGGGAGTGGAGGATGGAGAGAGCACTGCGGAGGGCGCGGTGGAGGACGGATAGGTCGACAGCGAAGGCTATGCGGTCGTCGTTCTGGCTGGAGATCCTGTAGTCAGCGAAGACGACGTCTTTGCGGAACTGTGCGATGCACTAGACCCTGTCCACGCCGTCGAGGTTGTGGAGGAACATGGCGTGGACTCTCGTTAGGTACATATGGCAGATCCGCTGGGGGCAGGGCCGAGAGGAGGCAGCCGAGGTGGTGGTGAGGGTGCGAAGTTGAAGAGACGAGAGGGGGCGGCGGAGGTGGTGGTGAGAGAGGAGAGGAGAGTGAAGAGTCGAGAGGGCAGTGGCTGAGAAAGAGGGCGAGTGTTTATAATTTTAGGTATTATTGCGAGGACTATTGTGAGGACATGTCCTCGTAAAGTCCTCGCTAAACAAGGTTTCTCGCTTCGTCCTCGTTATTTTTCGTCGCTAATATATTGCGAGGACATGTCCTCACAATGTGCTCGTTATAAGTCCTCGCAAAATCTGATTTTTCTAGTAGTGAAACCCTTCTCACGGAATATAGCACAATTATTGGCAAATGCAATAGGAAACATCCTAAAATTATCAAATGTAAGACTCCAATGACCTGTCATTATGTTTCTTACAACCTCTTTACCTGTAAAGCCAGCAATATGAATAATATTTCTCGATGGATAACAGATCTCATACAATTCCATCATATCATGGAATGTGTCTATTATGATCTCATCTATGATACAACGTTCAATATTTAACTTTTGTCACACACTTTGGTTGCAACTATCTATCGTTGTAGATTAAAATGATACAATGCAAGTTCAACTACAATACATAAAAAATGTATGACATAAGTCTCAAATGAACAACAACAAAAACAAACACAAAAAAACTTAAGGTACACATGTAAACTTGTAACATCCCAATTCTCATAATAATTAAAAACAAATTAAATTACAGGAAATTAAAAGTTAAACAGAAATATCAACTACTATGAACCTTTGTGTGTGGCTACGAGACTTCGGAGTATGTGCACTATGTTAAAACTAATCTACATACCTGCACATGCAACTCAAAAATCACGAAGAACAAGCATGAGTGACAAAAATTACCAAATACGCATCTCACGAAAAACAACATAAAACAAATCTATATTAATTTTTTCTTAAAAATCATTTTCTTTAAAACCACCAAAACTGACAAACCAGGCCTAACAAGTCGAAAACCACAGTAAACGCGACCTACATCGGTCAAAACAGCAAACAGGGCTTTACCAGCCTAAAACCATAAACAAGGCCACAACCACACATAGTGAGTTGGGAAGCCTGACGCTAGGCTACTAACTTTAACCACAAGTAGCCACCGAAGTGCACTGCCACGATGGCACCATCCTGTGCAGGAGTGATACCGTCTCGTGATTCTTCCACCGAGAAAACCCTCACAAAGCCAACCTCTCTAAGAATGCAGTCCTATCTCTCAGGACGCTATCAGCAATGGGGCACGTGTCTCACCCATACTGGCCACTACAGGGTATGTCTTCTCACGATGTCCTCCACATGGTGCTCAGGAGAAAGTGTCATACCTCCACACCTGACAACACCCGAGTCTCAGTGCTCACAGCGACAACAGGAGTATCATATCTCCTTGTCATGCCACAAGACACCTCAACTCGTAGACCTCAACCTCGACCTGCGAAGGACAGTCAGGGAGTATCCTACCTCCAAGACCCAACGAACACTCGCTTCGGTTTCTCGGCCCCCAACCTCAACCAAGGAAACGCTCCTGACCACCCGAGAATATCGTCACATTCCTTAGTCCCGATGACACGATCCCACGGTGTCTCGACCTGCATACAGAAAACTAGGAAAACCATTTTCCAAAACGGATCAACTCATTTTTTTGAAAAATATTTTTAAAACTATTTTATTTATTTGGAAAATTAAACCAAAATTCTCCACCAAGCTGGGGCATCAGGTGTCCCATAGGACCACCACTAATGGTCCTACGATCCCAGCTCAAATGTGCAAAACAAACCGATTCGAAAAGCCACTATATTCAAATGCATTCTATCAAAAAACCAGAAAATACCTCAAAAACCTATGGCAAACCCGCACATGTGGTCCACACAATCGGCCCGTACCTCTAGTTTTTTGTCAAAATACAGACAGACCCTGGACAGAGACCCAAAAATGTCACCTAAAGTGGGAACCAAGGACGGGCCTACCAAAAAACCACCAAAAATTCTGAATAAAACGTATGCAGTAGACCCTCGAGTCTACTCCAAATCCACATAAATAAAATAAAAATCTGTTCACCACACAGGAAAATATTAATTTGCAAACACTAAGGGGTCAAAAAGAACTCAAACTACACCAACCACCATAAATAGCCATAAATGCCACAATAAATTTCCAAAAATTCCAAAATATTAAATTTAGCCTAGATTACATGCATCCTAGGCATTTCTATCATTTTATATGATTTCTACTCATTGAATTGGAGGTGCGTACCTGAAAATGGCCTCCGACGACCCAACTAGCTCTTCGGCCAACCACCAGCCACCACCGGTGAGCACGACTTCCATAGGAGCCTCCTCGACCTTCGGAGCTCCAACCACACTAACGCCAAGCCACGCAGCCACCTTCGCCTCTCGCTCTCGCTCTCGACCTCTCATTCTCACTCTCGACCTCTCACTAGCGCACGGACAGGGAAAGGGAAAATGAGGGAGATGGGTGGGGGAAAGAGAGGGGGTGAGGGGATGGAAAGGAGAGGTGGGAGGAGAAGAGGTGTGCGTCCGAAGAGGAGGAGAAGGAAGAAGAAGAAAACAGATGGTGAATGGGGAAGGGTGAGATACGGGGAAGCCTTCGACCGTAGCTTTAAACGCACGTGCCCAACCACCACGCATGCACGCATGTACCCGCCCGTCTCCAATTGCCCACTAGCTACGTCGCGTACAGCTCAACCACCAGGCTCCAACACGAGGCCATCCGCTGGCTTCGAGTACGAGTCAACCACTCGTCACACCAACCGGTCCACAAACATGGACCCACACACGAGCTCACAAGCATAATGCCACACGTATAGTGCCAACCACGTAGGGACAAACACAGGAGCACACAAATAGAAGTCGACCCACGAGGCTTTAGCCCAAAACCACAATTTCACACAACGAACCTCAGGAACAGTAAACACCCGTCCAGAAATAAATTCATTAAAAATGTAAATAATTACAAAATGAATTTACGGGTATTACAAAACTACTGTAAATTAAAAAAGAAGACACACTTATGTAATTATTGTAAATTAAACCAAATGCCGAGACAATACATGGTAGTCTATTTATTTATCATCAAAGGTTGAGACAATCTTCATGAATGTGAGAGTCGAGTGACCTTATATAATCTAAGTGACTGCTTAATGGTCCAAGCTAAAGAATAATCATTGTCAATGCATGAAGATAATGCATCAACACATAAAACAACTGCTTTACAAGGTAGTCTGTTTATGTCAAATGGCCAAAAACATGATTAACAAGGAATGACAGTTAAAAGCATGCCATGAGCCTATACGATATATCTGTGGGAAATCAGGAATGACAAAAAAACATGGGCTAAATATAGGAACTAATCAGGATCTTCTTCACTCTTTTTTAGGATTCTCAGTTCTGTGTTCAGCATTAAGGTTTTCTTATTAATGGAAAAAAGTAAGCATGTGATATTGTAACTTTCTTTAGTGCCAAGAATTTTAAATGTACTGTAAGTTATATGAATATGTTACCGTTAAAGTTGGAAATATCAAAATTTAAGCATAACATTTAAGTACATTACACTGACAAGCAGGAGCCAATATGAATATAGAGAGTCTCATTAACAAGCAGGACTCAGATATGGGTTGGTTAGTTCACCTAATGGTCCAGTCTATTGTGATATCTTTTTGCTAAAGATCATCATCTTTCAAGAACCATTTCTTTCTACAACATTCTTTTTGAGTGTGTTGAATGCTAAATTTTTTAAAAGTCATGTAATAACTGAGTAACATGATTTTTTCAATATCCAAATACTTTGGGTTTTCATAGTCATGTTGACGATTCAAGTCACAACAAAACATGTAGCACAATCACGACAAATTCTGAAAAATCATGTTGACGATTCATAGTCACAACAAATCATGTAGCACAGTCACAACAAATTCAGAAAAATCATGTTAGTGATTCACAGTCACGATCAATCATGTAGAAAAATCATGTTAGAGCACAAAAATCAAACTAGGGCGATTCACAATCCAAACAAAAATCTAAGATGTTGAGAGCACAAGAATCATGTTGGAAGTTGGATCTACTCGAACCAACACTAAAAAAAAGAGATCAACAAGAGAAAAACGGAAATCAAACTAGATTCACAACTCTGGGGAAGATGTTTAACCGATCATCATTTCAGATTGTTGGCACGGTGAGTAAACTCGGATTGTCAACTCCGACCATAAGTGGTAGGAATCTACAGATCTGCTACTAGATCCGGTTGCCCTGCTCAAGGAACATCGATTATACTCCAGTCCTCGACCCTCACAGCAAAAGAGTTGCACCTAATCTACAGATCTGGATCCAGTCACCGTACGCAAACTCTCCTCCTTCCCAACATTTACAACATGCCACCCACTCGATCCGATGTTATTTTTGTAAATAAACGTTGGTTATATTGGTATTACATGTAAATGTTAACGGCATATATAAGATTTCATACATAGAATCGACAAGCTCTCCGCAAGAACTACTCCCGACCGCTCCACAAATCTAACGTGTTCTACAGTGTTTGCAATTCCGCTCCTCTCCCACGGTGCTCTACGCACTCAGTCGTTTATTTGAGGAATATCTTTAATCATGGAAGCTACAATTGAGGAGTCGCCGCCCAAACGCTATGTATGTATGCTTGGATTATTTTTCACTCACTGTTTCTAACCATGTAATTTTAAGCATTTCTCTACCTTTTTTAGCTCCATCAAGATAAATTGATTCTTTCTTTCTTATAAGAGCACCTAAATGTTTTTAATATTGGACAAAATTTAAAAAACAGCAACATAAAATTCCAACACATGCAAATCTTTCTCAAAAGGATAGTTAAATATTATCAATCATGAGGGATTCTCTTCTCATGTTTGAGCTGCATGAAATAGAAATCATAAGATACATTCATCAACCCAACGCTCCAATGCCAAATCCTATCATAAATAACAGGAACCTTAAATTCATATGCAATTGCAACAGCTGAAAATGCACGCAGATTTGGATTCAGAAACGTTGATCAGTGCACCCATGCAAATTGACAAACAATTATATCCAGTAGAATTTAAGAGGTTGGATCTGTTCCAAATGTGAACAATCTATTTCATCTGGAAAAGTAGCAAATACAAGTAAGATTGAAAAGAAGACCCGTTGGTAACAGATTCTTCTCATCGGCTACAACTCTAATGATATTTTTGGGTTTTTTTTTCTTTTTTTAAGTGGTTGCTACTATTGAAGTACATCTGAATCAATCTAATAATGCTAGAAAATTTGCCTTTTCCCTAAAGGTGGAAGATTTGCAAAGGAAAGTGATGATTGAGTCAGAGTTAACAGATGCATCTGTTGTCATCAATGATAAACTTGTTGTCGTCAATGATAAACTTGTAGTAGACGAATCATCCTTTCCTATTAGAGCTTACTATGAGCATCTCTTGTAAGTACAATTTCAATAAGTTGAGGCATAGGTGTCACATCAGGAGAATGAGGAGGTTCCTTGGAATCAAAGTAGAACTTCAACTTCCAAAAAGTAACGTCGATAGATACACAATAACAACAACTAAGAGGGTGATAGTAATGGTATCCCTTTTAAGGTCTCGTTTGAACTGCTTCTGGATGGCTTTTGGGTAATTAGCTTCTAACAAACTATAAAAAACTACAGAAACAGTTTCAAACAGGATCTAGCTCTTCCACTTCTCATAGAAGCCACAACTTCTGACTGAGGGAAACTATGTATAAATTCATAATTTTTTAGAAACTAATTGGAGGGAGCTTTTGATAGAAACTGAATAATAATGTATGTAATTACAATGTTAGACTTATTATTTTTAATAAATTACTTAGAAAAGAAGAAAGGGATAGGAGGAGGGTTTGCAAGGGGTAGATATGTATTTTAACTTCTAGTAGAATCTAACTTCTACCAATGGACCTTTATATGTCAAACAATATTTTTGAAAGTAACCTAGAATCTAGCTTCTACAAAACTCCCAAAAGTCAATTTCTAGAAACTCAGAATCTCACTTCTGCATTTAGTAGGTTCCAAACGAAGTCTAAGTCTTAGAATATCTAACAAACACACACTGAAAGGACCAAGGATCCAATTTGTCAAGACCAAGACTGTGATTTTGAACATATGCTACACATTCAAAGACTTTGAGTAGAAGACTAAATAACTGTTTGTCAGGACACAAACGTCTTAGAGGAATCTCACTACCAAGAAACATAGAAGGCATCCAATTAATAAGATGAACAACAACGAAAACAACATTAAACTAGAAAGACTTGGATGCATTCTTCTGCAACAAAATGGTGCGAGTGACATCAAATATCTGACGATGCTTGCGTTCGACCAGTCTATTTTACTAAGATGTATAGAGACAAGAAGTCTGACGAAGAATTTCTAACGAATCACAATAATTTTGTACATCACAATGCATTATCAGTCTGGAAATTTTTTATGATTTCAATGAATTTTTTTTTGACAATGTTAAATACATGTTGTCTATCCTTCAAAAGCTATACCCAAGATACTTTAGAATGATCATCTACAAAAACAAGATAGTAGTGATAATCAAATACAAACTAATTATGAGCAGGTCCCCAGATATCATAATATACTAGATTAAAGGGACTCTAACTAGTGGACAACCTAAACTGTCTACAGGTGGCATGATTGTGATTACCTAAACGACATGATTCATAGACAAAAGACTCAACTTTAATTCAAAGAAGGTACAATTGTAGATTTTTATGTGAAGGATGGTCGAGGCGACGATGCCATAACAAACACGACTTAGCATTAGTAGCAACAGATGCCAATATACTAGGTATATCATCCTGAACAAGTATGTAGACACCACAGTTATGCTCACGGTCAATATCAATCTTCCTCTTCGTATACAGGTCTTAAAAGGTATAATAATAGGAATAAAAGGTCACTTAATAGTAAAAATTGTCGCAAAATTGGAAAGTAAATTTATTGAAAAATCAGATGCGTACAAAATTTTATTAGGAGTAATCTGAAAAGTGGTAAGAACCACACACTTCTCAAAGACTTAACAATAGTGACTATTGACAATTGAAATAGATTTATTGTCAAACAAACAGGAGAGTTAGTTAAATGGATCACGAATGTGAAGATGTTCAAGAGTCGGTAGTCGAAGAGTTAACATAATGAGCTAAGATTACAATTTTTGCCAAAACTCCACTAATGAATTGGGACACGAGATATGATATAATATAAATCAGTGAGCAAAACCGAAACAATACTCAATTTAATAATAAAATAATACAATTCTCCAGCAACTACGTCTCATCGTCATCATTGACAAAAGCACGAATAAAATAGCAGAGAAAAAAATGGGAGAAGAAAGAAGATGCTCACCATTAACCCGAATACGAAGGTGTACAAATCCAAGGAATTGGCAGGAGCATGTATCCACAATGCTCTTAACAGCATAATAATAGTCAACCAAATGCATCCATGGGAGCATCCCTTCTCCCGGTACTTTTTTTTGTTTTTTGTTTAATAGTTAGGGGAGAATTTTTAATGCATGTCTCAAGATTCGAACTTCGCCTGGTACTTCCTTTCTCCTCCCTCGTCGTCCTCCTCCTCCTCTCCCTCTACCTCGTCCAATTCCGACCACCACCACCATCACCAAACCCGCCTATACTTCTTCAGAACTCAGAAGGAATCTCAATACGTACCTGACTACCTCCTCCTCCATAAGGAACTCAGAACTCAGAAGGAATCCCTTTTTTTAAAACTCAGAAGACAGGCTCCGTGCGGCGGCGATGGCTGATCCGTTGCTTGTGGTTCGTGCCGTTGGGTCGTGGTGTTGTTTGGGAATGCAGAGGACGGCGTCGGATGGAAACGTGATGTCGCTGATGATGGTGGCGGACATTGAGGCGCTCGAATGAACACTGATTGTGTGCGCCATCACTTTTTCGCGTCAATTTTTGTATGAAGTGACTTTGTCGCTTAAGACCAGAATTTGTGATGATTGAAATTTAGTCCTTGCATTTTTCCTTATTTTCGTTTATTGTGTATGTCATTAACTAAATTGACTAATAAAAAAGGCATATTACAAATTATGTCTTGCGCATATAACAATCTGATTTCTAAATTTATCTTAAATTTTAGCTTCTAACGAATTTGTATAGAATAAGATGCTAATTAACCTAACTATGTTTTCTTTTTGGTTCAAATTTTGATGATAAAATGACCATTATTAGAGAAATTGAATCAAATACATCTAGAACTACGGAAACCATCATCGTGTAGGGGTACAATAAAAATCTAGATATTTAGAATAAATTTGGATTCATATTCTTTTTTCCCCCCCAAATATGGATTTTTTATGTATTTAGACATACAAATAATGGTCCACAAAATTTTCTAACACAAATACAAATTCAGATGTTTATATAATTTCTAGATACGAGTATAAACATCTGGTTCTTTATTTTTTTATTGTATATGTGTTACATATAGTTTAAACATGCCATTTGTCCTCAAACATATAGTTTAAATTGCACAAATTTGATACAAACACGTTTAAAGAATACATTTAAAATATTTATTATGTTATTGTTAGAACTTATTGTGATAATATAAATAAAAATAATACTAATCAAATATCTATAATTAGAATAAAAAAGTACCTTTTTTACATTTTATCTTCTAGTTATTGGAGATTTAATTATTATTTAATCTATAATTTGTCTTGAAATGAAATCAATTATCATATATTTGTATTGTGTATGGTTATATCGAAGGACATACCTATTCCTTATATTCATATTTTATCGAGTTAACATTTATTTTGTATATTTATAATTTATGGATTATATTATATCGATATTTCGTCAATTTGTACTAACACTCTATTAATATAATTTTTATGTATTTGAACTTTATCTACATCTATTCTTCATTTCAATCCAGTATTCAAAGAATATCTAAAAAAATATACTATCTGGATTTTTCTGAATGTGATTTTCGTTTTTTCATTTATCCTTATTTAGAAATTTTTGATAAATGCACATATGGTAAATTGTACATCTAATCCATATTCGCCAAACAACTTCCATTTTCAAAAATCCATAGTGGAGTTTTCTCAACCGATCCAACTGAAAAAATCGGAGTGCGAAGTGAGAAACTCCGCCCCGAGTGTTATCCTTTCAGACCCCGCGGTCCACTTCCACCACTCCCACTCCCGCCAAAGCTTCCACCCACCAACCCTCTCTCCTAATGGTGGCAGCGGCGGCGGTGGCAACAGCAACGTTCGCCGCCAGCTCCTCTCTCTCCCTCTCCACCCTCCACTTCAGCTGCACCTCCCTCTTCCTAAATCCTACCTCCCGCCTCCCCGCCCTCCGTCGAACCATCGCCCCCCTCATCAAATGCTCCTCCTCCTCTTCCACCACCACCACCACGGAGTTCGACATCTCATTCGGCGCCGCGCCTTCGAAGAACATAATCCCCGTGGCTCCGAAGGGGGAGTCTTCCGATTCTTCACAGGCGACGGCGTCGCCGCAGCCCGTGCCCATGCTGATCCCGTGGATCGTGCGGGACGAGAATGGGAACCTCACGCTGTCTTCTACCCCGCCTGCGAGTTTTATCCAGGCCATGGCGGAGGCGAATACCTCGTCTTCCAAGAAGGATAAGGTGAAGAGGGAGAAGAGCAATAACGGGAGTGGAGTAGTGGCGGGTTCTTCTGCTCCTCCCAAGTACTCCAAGGCTGCCAGGAGGTTCTACAACCAGAACTTCCGGGAGCCGCAGAGACTTAGCAAGGTTCTGGCTGAGGCTGGAGGTGAGTTTTTTTTTACAGCTTCATTTTTTTAGCGGTCGATTTCGTTTTTTTTTTGTTTGTCATGTTTAATTATGATTATTTTTATATTGAACATAGTGGCTTCGAGACGGAGCAGTGAGGAGCTCATCTTTGAAGGGAAAGTGACTGTAAATGGCTCTGTTTGCAAGTTGCCACAGGTAATTGGAATATTAATTGTGTTTTAAATTTAATTGGCTCCATTTGCTCCCAAATTTTCACGTTATTGTATTTATTTTTTTTTTTTTAAATTGTATGTTGTTTTACACCACAGTTGTAATTTCTAATTCCGAACTCTTGCTAACTAAGTTACATATCAAATTTTATATGTTTATCATTTGTCATTGCTTTTCAATCACTCTCTTCTGCTTTGTGCGGTACCTTGTAAACTTCCATGATCATTTGCGTAATAGATTTTATATTGTACAAGTATACTTAGTTCACCCTTTGCCCCATAGATGTTTGAAATTGCAAATGCCCTTGGATTAATTCACAAGCTCTATTTGATTGCTTCTTGATATTATCATGCTTGAAAAAAATTGAGTGATTGCTTTTTCTTTATGAGTTGTCAGTTTTTGAATTATATGACTTATCATGTGCTTTTCTAAAAAGAAATTGTAGTCAACGGACACTTATTTTATATTGAGAAGACTTCATTTCAACCTGTGTGTGTATATTTTCTTATCTTACTCAGACACGTGTGGATCTCCTCAAGGATTCAATATATGTAAATGGTAACTGTCTTTCGAAGAAGTTGCCCCCAAAGTTGTATTTTGCACTTAACAAGCCTAAAGGGTATGGCATTCCTCATCATACTGGCATCAATGTCCTGATGTCCATTTAACTCTTTTACTTACTTTGCTGAAGAATAAGCTGAGACTAATTTTTGAACTATGTAGCTATATCTGCTCAAATGGCAAGGAGTCCAAATCTGTTGTATCATTATTTGATGACTACTGGAAAAGTTGGGTATGTATTAGCTGGCATGATCTTTTCATCCTTTGGGAAGCCTGTGTGGCCTTTTCCCACCTTTCCATTGACAATTCCTAAATTCACTTGCATTCAGTTTTTTTAATGTTTTTTCCTTTTTTAGTTTATTAAACATCACTATTGATAATTGAAAGTTAAACATTCAGAGTAAAACCAACCCTGGATTGCCAAAGCCTCGATTATTTACTGTGGGACGGCTTGATGTTGCAACTACTGGGTTAATTATTGTTACCAATGATGGTATGCATACAACTAATACCACATTAAACAAAATCTTTTAAATTTAACGTTAAACGGATGATAAGCTCTGATGACTTTTAATCTTGGTTATTCAGGGGATTTTGCTCAAGACCTCTCCCATCCTTCTTCTAATTTAACTAAGGAGTAAGTCTGACTTGCTTTTTCTACATAAAGTTCATTGTCTCAAGTTCTCATCAGTAGTTTTCCATGTAATTATGTATAATATCATTCATATAGAAACCAAAACTTCATCATGTAACTATTTTCATATTTTGTCACTGTTGCATCATTCAGGAAGAGAATGCAAGAAATTTTCTCACAGGGCTGAAACACTTTGCTTTAATAGGATCCTTGTGAAAATGAAAAGCCACCTTCTTAATTCAGTCCACTAAATCTCCTTTTGACATTATTGATGGTAAACACAGATTCATCCGTTCCTGCTTTTGAATTAGATGGAGCAAAAGTTCATTAGGAGATGACAGGAACATCCATATATGTAGGCAGATTACACTTGTTACTTGTCATTAGTAACATCTCATTGATGCTCATGTTCTATTATGATAGTTTTGATGAATTCGATTGCTTGATGGTTTCTAACAGACATCACAAATAGACCATAAAAATTTTGAAAAGAAAAATGAATGATATGCTTCAGTTATGTACTGAAGATTTTAAATTGTGCAATACACTGTTACATGCTAAGCACTTCTTCTTTTTTTTGAAATCGATAGATATATATTTTTTATTCCTACAATTCGTGAGATTCGAACTTGAAAGGAAGGTTTGAAGATGTGTGCTCTACTCCTCTTGACCAACTGCACCATAGCAGTTGGTTATGCTAAGCACATTTTTCAGTACTGCACTTTGATAACTCTCCAACTTTTAGTCAACATATCTGAGACTGTTTTGAATATTTCTTTCTGGAATTTTGATTTAAGAATCATATTCTATCTTATTTTTTGGTATCATAAACGTCTCTATTTTGTGCACATTAGATACATTGCTACTGTAGAAGGTACTGTTCACAAAAGGCATTTACTGGCCATAAGTGACGGTACAGAGATTGAAGGCACCCACTGTGTACCATATTCAGTGGAGTTGCTTCCGGCTCAACCAGATGTGTCAAGAGCTCGACTTCGGATTGTGGTACTACTTCATTACCTTTAAAAAACTAGTGTATCCTAATTGTTAATATGCATAGAAATATAGGACAGCATGTTGGGTCCTGTCATTTTGTTTTTAAAAAAGGGCAATAGGTCTGGATTACACTGTTTCATGATGTTTGAGAAAGTTTTACTAAATCCACTGCTACATGGCATATTCCAAAGCTACCAATCAGCGGCCATTGGATTTTTCAATAATTTGTTGAATGGTCTATTAGATCTTTATATTTATAATGGAGTCATATGTGCAACATGAACATCTTTGCTTGAAAACTGACCGACGTGAGGCTGATTCACTCGTTGGGTTGTTCCAATCATGACTAAGTTTTTTTGTCAATCTAGTTTCTAGTCATGATCAAGATTCCAAGGGAAATTTAGTCTTGTATTTTATGCACTTTGTCATTGAAATTCAAAATAACTTAAATCCAACAGATAAAATTACTGCTTACTTTCAACAGATCCTTGTACTGGAAGTCCCCAATCATGCAAGATCGATAGAAACCAAAAGATATACGTAGTTTCACATATTTTTGCACATAACAAAAGTTCTTTAAAAGAAGAATAACTTCTGATGAGCCTTCTAATAGCAGCCTTTTGTAATGATTCCCGTCATACATTTTCTTAGCATGAATCTTCACCAATAACATTCATACCCTAATTTTTAGTTGAATTTTTATCACTTATTTATGTAGTCTCTTTGGATACAGTCTAGAAGGACCAATTCTTTTGAACAATTAATCCAAATTCAATCAATTGTCTACTGGACAGGTTCATGAAGGCAGAAATCATGAAGTTCGGGAACTAGTGAAAAGTGCAGGTCTCCAGGTAAGCCTTCTCAGTTCTTACAGTGAATTTGTGTAGTATATGATTATAAGGCCCATTAATTTTTTTTGCTGTTAATCTCTTATTGTACATGCTCTTCTCTATTACATTACCCTGGATAGACAAGTTAGTGAATTAAAGTGGCAGGTGTATTTGTAAATTCCATGAAAGATTGAGCATTCTCCATTGGGTTGCATTTTTTCAATGTGGAGGACTACTTTCATTCTAATTCCAGCACATTATCCCATTCCAGTCCTCTACTTCAAATTTAAAATGGGGGAGAATCTTGCACCCTTTTTGTTACAAGTAGAATTTATGATAGGTAGAAGTTTTCAAGTTTAACTATTAAAGGGAAAAGAGAGATCTATATCCACTAATGAAGTGGATTACATATATATAAATTATGTAGACATATATGGATACTCATTTATCCATATATTAACTAATAGCCTATTTGACACATCAACATGTTTAACATTCCCCTTCAAATTGGAGCATATATATGTAACATACCCAACTTACTACAAAGTGTTTCAAATACTCCTAAGGCAAGATCCTTTGTGAAGATATGTCAACATTATGTCCTAAACATAGTGACAATCTATTTGTTTGCAATGAATATAGCTACTTCATTGTCGCATTGAATATAATTACTTCATTGTTGCAATGCATTAGCATAGGTGTTTGCACTGTAAGACTAAGTTTAATCAGTAGAGATTTAAGCCAAACCATTTTACAAGCAATCTATGCTATGGACTGGTATTCAGCTTTAGCATCAAAATTGGACACCACATTTTACTTTTTATTACTCCATGTAATCAAATTTCCTCCAATATAGGTACAACATAGGTACAGAGATTGATTTTGTCACAACCTATGTTGATTTGATCAACATAAGTACAGTAATCATAGGCCAACAACATATGAAATGTCTAGGCAAGTGACTATTAAGTAGATTAACTTCCCAATAAGTTTCCTGTACTGTCCAACATCCTCAAATAATTTAGAGGAGCAATTCCAAAAATTTGGGTTTTGATGTGGTCTTTGACCAACACCTCAAGAGTCCAGTCTCTTGAAGAAAATCAAGAACATATTTCTTCTATAACAACGTCATCTTGTCTTTATTATGTGTAAACTCTATCTCAAGGAAGTATTTTGGTCTACTCATGTATTTTGTAATAAAGTATCTTCACAAATACTCCTTTATCTTCATAATTCTTGTTATGTCACTTCCTGTTAAGAGGATGTCATCAATATATACCATAAGAATTACATAGCCACTAGAGTGCCTTATGATAGAGACAGAACGATCAATTACGCATCTCTGGAAACCTACTTGTATAATAATAGTGTTAAACTTCTCAAATTAAGCTCTCAGGCTCTGCTTGAAATCATAAATTGTCTTTTTAAGATGGCAGACAATATTCTTCTCTTGAGTAATATATCTTGGAGGTTGTTTTATAAGAACATATTTTGCCAAATCACTGTAGAAGAAGGTATTTTGACATTGAATTGATACATCTCCCAAGCTTAATTCATAGATACAGAGAGCAGTGATCACAGGGGTGAAAGTCTCAACATAATTAACACTAAATGTCTGTGTGAAGTTGCATGCAACCAGGCAAGTTTTGTACCAATTAACTAAGTCACCTAGTTGATCTTTGATGGCGTAAATCCATCTACAACTAACATCACAAATAAGGAATCAAATCCCATGTACCATAAGTAAGTTATTGTATCTCTCTATTCATAGCAGCCTTCCATTGTGGAATAAGACTGACCTCTTTGTAGTTCTTGGGAACAGAAGAAATGAACGATGCAAATTGATGAAAAGTGAGGTGAAGATGATCATAAGAAAAAAATGAGAATTAAGGTGAGTAGTGATAGATTCGAAGAAGAGCGATGAAAATGTCAAGATTAGAATTATTCCTATGAATTGGCAACTATTGGGTATATCATTTTAGCCAATGTTAGTGTGAATTGATTTCTATGATTTCCTTTTTGTTATAGATTAAATTCAACAATTTTGTCTTCAATTTTAGATATTAGAGTCAATTTATTTATTGTCGAAGAAACACACTTTTCATTAGGATCCTTGTAAAAAGCTTGACCTACATCTATTTCCTTCCACGATTCTTCTATCCTACTTAATCCTATGTCTAATCCATCCGAAGTAATTCCTTAAATTCGACTAATTACTTTCTCATCAATTTTCATATGTACATTGTAAACATATGAAGAATGATCATTTGATCTTATTTCAAATTTGTAAAAAAAAGAGAGGAACAACTTTATTATAACATGGAACGTCGATTTTGGTGGATAGTAACCAAGTTAAATCTTTAAAATCAAAGAGAAACTATTGGGTATATCGTTTTAGCCAATGTTAGTGTGAATTGATTCCTATGATTTCCTTTTTGTTATAGATTAAATTCAATGATTTTATCTACAATTTTAGTTATTAGGGTCAATTATTTATTGACGAAGCAACACACTTTTCATTAGGATCCTTGTAAAAAGCTTGACCTATATCTGTTTCCTCCCACAATTCTTCTATCTCACTTAATCCTATGTTTAATCTATTCAAAGGAATTCCTAAAATTCGATTAATTACTTTCTCATCAATTTTCATATGTACATTGTAAACATATGAAGAATGATTATAATTTGATCCTAGTTCAAATTTTGCAAAAAAAAAAAAGGAACAACTTTATTATAACATGGAATGTCAATTTTGGTGGATAGTAACCGAGTTAAACCTTGAAAATCAAAGAATTCCTTAATTTCGACGGTAAAGATGTCAACCTTGTCGAACTTTATCTGCAAGCTTTCGTAAACCTTTTTTTTTACGAAGATCCATGTATGTCTCCTCTGCTTTGGAACTTCGAAAGAGGAAACACCATTTTTGAGTGAAGTGGAGATAAGGTTGGCCATCGTCCTTTTCGTCGACCACTTGGGTCTGGGACGTTGAAACCATTAAATGTCCCCCCTTAGAGGGTTGATGAGTAGCCATCTTTGGGGCCATTGGAAGACTTGGAGAGTATGGGAAAGGCAAAGGAGAACAGGAGGAGACTAGGACTCTCGGAGAGATAAGTTGAAAGGAAGAGAGAATGGGAGACCAGAGATAGCCATGCCTTAGGGTGGTTGGGTGCTTGGATGGTGTCGGGTCGTCGACTAGGGTGGCCAACGAGAGAAGGAGAAGGAGAGATGGGTTGAGAAAAGGAAGAGAGAATCGAAGAGGTAAGGGGGAAAAGGGGAAGAGAAGAAGAAGGAAAGGTGGATTGAAAGGAAAAGGACTGACATTTTGGTCGTTGGGTCGTCGGCTAAGGTGGCACAGGAGAGAAGGAGAACTTGAGAGTTAATACCAAGAACTCAACTTTCACTTGAACAATTGAGACTTGATAGCAAGATTGTAACTTGTAAGAAACTAAGAACTTTGAGAAATGAAGAGATGAAGAAGTAAGAAGTTTTGTGTAGATGAAAGAAAAGAATGAGGTATTATTTATAGCTGTTTCAAGGCTCTAACAGTTAAATCTAAGAACTAGAAATAGAATTGTTGGAAAGAATAAAATTGTCAATAAAGTTTTACAACAATTAAAAATATAATTGTTTGAAACTATTTCAATAAAATAGATGTCTACTTTAAAAAAAATGGATGTCCGTTTTTAAAAAAAATGGATGTCCGTTTAGTTAAGTGGCCGTTTAGGTAAGTGGATGCCCATTTCTTTAATTGGACGTCCACTTTTTTCAACAATTATATTTTATAATTGTTGAAATTTAAAAGCAAAAAAATATCAGGAAAAATACAAACGTTTGTGGTTTGAAAACATATGTCCATTTATATAAGTGGATATCCATATTTAGAAATGGACATTCACTTGATCTAACGACTTTATTTTATAACTATTGAAGTTTTGATATATATAGAACCAATACAAAATAAACGTCCATTGCTTGAAATAGACGTTTGCTTTTTAGTCATGAAGTTCTCGAGTCTGTTATTTAGTTAAGAAGTTTTGTTGAAGAAACGACATTCGTTACTTAAAATACAACGTCAATTATGGTTATAGGACACCCTCTTTTTTAAATTGGACATCCATGATTTATTTTATATAGTTAAAATACATTATAAAATAATTATTATAACTTAGAAATTAATATTTATTTTTAAAAGTACATCTTTTTATTTTAAGCCTACCATAGGCCAGGCCTAAATAGGGCCAAATTGGGTTATGCCTGGCCATGGTAGAAAATCCCTGGCTCGTGGCTTTATCGGGCTCAGGTTGGGTTAGCTTGGGTTCCATTTCAGGTCGAGTTGGCTCGATTTTTTTTGGGCGAGCTGACCTTAATTTCCATGTCTATGGGTACCACATCGCGAACCAATGAATAAATTCCACTACCGACAACTTAAACCAATCCTTTTGGTCGTCTTATTGAAAGAAACAATGATATGGGAAAAGGTTATATAGTAGAATAAAGCTTTAGTAATAGTACTAATGGAAACAAATTAATAGGAAAATTAAGAATGTAAAAAACTTTATAAGAATAAGATGTGAAGAGACTTGAATCATCCCTTCACCAACAACTAAATAATGCCTACCATTAGCAATAGAAAGGGAACAAATGTTAGTAAAAAGATCTCAATTACTTGGCATATGAGTGGAAACACTCGATTCTATAACCTAGGAACTATTTTTAGAGACAAGATGGGCACTAATACATGATAGGGCTGCATGATAGGCTATTGTAGTGTTCTAACTAACCTTGTACTAGAGAAACTGTGCATACCCCTGACGATGATTAATTGTGGTAGGATCGTAGAAGTAGTCGTGTTGCCAGTAGATTGATTAACAATGACATTTTGAGTCCATTTTGGTTTTCAAACTTGTCCTAGTACTTGTAAGAAGTGTGATTCATACATCCATAACGATCATACTTGCGAATTGCATGTGTTTTCCCTGAACTACGACCACTACCACGTCTACGATCGCAACTTCTAATGGAAACAAACATGGTTGATTGATATGAACAGAGTTGAGGGTGTCGATAGACACATGTAATATACGAGCAAATGTGGAGGACAGAGATGGAACAGTATTTACACCAAGGACCATTTGAGATGCAATGTCTGGATAAAGTGCTGAGAGAAAATTTGCAACCACCAAATCATCATGGTATTCCTTTAGAATCTTGGCATCGGACATAATGGGATGATGTATTTCCAATTCATCCATAAGGATATGAAGAGAGGTGTAAAACTCTTAAATATACCAATCTCTTTGCTGAAGAGGAAAAAAAAGTTCATAAATTTCAAAAACTCGAAAAATATTTTCCTTGTGGCCATAAATTTCCTTCAATGTCTCCCATATCTTTTTTTATTGAAGTTAAATATGTTGGAATAGTCCCACATTGAAAAAATGAGGATTGAGACTTGTGGTTATATATAGATAGATCTTTCCACTCATTACTAATTGATTTTGAGTTAAATGTCTATGTTTTAACATGGTATTAGAGCCAAAAGTGGTTCAAATGAGTCCAAGTCCAATCACATCCACCCATGTTTTAAAAAAAACACTTATTAGACCTAAAATAAGTTGCAAGTGAGTGAGAGTGTTGAAATAGTCCTACATTAAAAAAGTGAGAATTAGAGGTTGTGATTATATATAGATAGACTTTTTCACTTATTGTTAATTAATTTTGAGTTAGATTTCCATATTTTAACAAAATACATCACATCAGAGGTAATGGTGGACTCTATACTATTTACCAACTAAGATATGACACTGCAATCATTGTCAAATTAGTCACCATAGTATGAGTCTTGGGGAGACAGCTGATCGTCAGTGATGTGCCTTATCTTTTGATGAGCATCAAGGAAGACAGTGAAGGGTTTCGCCCATAACACATGGTTAGTTCTATTGAGTTTAGTGGTGGTACCATTAAGGTTACGTAATCAAGCATTACAAGAGGTATTACATGTGGAGGAAGATGCCATGGCACAAAATACAAAAAGCAACAACACAATAAAAAAATGGACGAACCAGTCTGAGCAGCACACAAATAGGGCAAAAAGAGCCTTAAAACAGGCACACATAGGCAAAACCTAGAGCCCTACAATAGGGACAAGCATGCATGGACGGCAGCCTAGAGAACCATTTCTAGTAGACGACAGAGGTTGCAGGAGTCATTGGAAGGGTCTGGAAGCAGCGGCGGAGGGAGTGGGCCGATAGGAAGGGGCTGGCGACGGTTGCAAAAGGGACAACGGGCGGCACAGGTGCCAGAACTACAGCCTGGCTTAGCCGGTGGTGGTAGCAGAGAAAGGTGTTGGGATTAGAATTTTTCTCTAAATCTAGCTCTTAATACCATGTTAGAGGAAAAAGAGAGATCTATATCCACTAATGCAGAGGATTACATATATATAGACTACGTAGACAACTAGACTTATATGGATGTCTATTTACCCATACCTCAACTAATAGCCTATTTAACACATCAACATGGCTAACACTATCATTTAGATAGTCTTATGGTTCTCTTGCTTTTATCTATCAATGCACATTGTGAGAAATTCATCTGAATATATTACAAGCACCTTATGAACCACTGTCAAAGTGGCGTTTCTTTTATATGGCTTATATGTCAAAAAGTGCTTGACTACTTATTTTAGCCTTGTATGTTTCTTCTGTTCACCATCCAACATAACTTCAACCAAAACAAGTCAGCCCAAAGCAGTGTAATTTATAGCTTAGTTCCACATGACCAAATCATTTAAGCTGGATTATCTTGATTCAAATGGGAGCTAGATTGGAAGAGAATGAACCATAAAATGGTTAAAAATGGTGATTTTATTTTGTATAATAAAAATGCAAACAATCTTCAATGAAGATGAAACTTTATTAAGGGTTCCTGCAGTTAGCACTTCAGCAAGGTCTGAAGAATCCCTATCCATGGATAGCTTGTCTTTCCTTATTTACTTGTTCAGATAAAACATAATGATATTATCTCAGGTCATTATCCACCTAGTAACTCTCTCACCTAAGTTTCACTTGATTAGTTTAGCGTTGCCTTGTTGTCTTGATTTCATATGTTTCAGACAAGTTTGGTTACACTTTGAACCTTTTGTGTTGTAAACAGCTACCAATTTAAACTTGTAGTGTATCAACAATAATGCCATGCAAAGAGCAAACAGACAAACATGCGGAATAGAATCTAGAAAGAATGATTCTTCAGTAAACAAAAGCAGCTCATCGTCTTTGAAATTCCAAGTATATGATCATTTTTTTCATAGATGATGTATTGGACAGGGTTTGCCAAGTTTTGATACAAGTTTATCAATGTTTCAAAAAATGGCTGACATGGCCGTTTACACATGTAAGGACCTGTGTCGTTTAGGCTCTACACGGAGGATTACACGGTCCTCGTGTACACAGCCGTGTTTCACTGTGTCGGTTGTGTAAATGCTCATTTTTGTTAAGCTACACAGGCGTGTCTAACAGAAGAAATGAACTTATATTTTAAATTTTCACCTGATTAGAAAGAAATGGGAATAGGGCTCCATGAATCCCTCTCTTCCTCCTTCCTACGGCTGCTGCTGCTCCTTTCTCCTTCTTCTCCCTCTTACAGCTATGGCTGCTGCTCTCTCCTTTCTTCCATGGCTGCTGCTGCTGCCACCTACTACATCTGCTCTCTCCTTCCACAGCTTCTCTCTCCATTCTCCTAGCTGATCATGTGCTACTCCTTCCCAGTGGTACGACTCCTTCCTGACAGCTGCTGTTCTTCTCTCTCCACCTCCTAGAACCGAAACTGCTGCAAGTGCTCTTTTCCTTCATCATCAATTGTTCTAGCAGCAAGTGCTCTTCTCCCCGACAATCAATTGTAACTTGATGAACTGAATTTTAGGTGTTGATTTCTTTGACTTCAGATACGCATGGATTTAAGAAACTAATAAGTTACTTGGTTGTTTATTGTTATTGTTACTTATTAGTTATTTAATTTATATTTTCAATTAAATTACTTGAGGTTGAATGATTATTGCATGTTATTCAGGTTATTTTTTTGAATTAATTTACTTTTGGTTGTATATTAATTTCATATATTTAGATGATTTGACGAATGTTGTTGGTTATATGTTTGTCAAATATTTATTTTAGTTTTTTTTTAAACTTTGGCCATTTTTTCATTAAACCCTCATGTAGCAATTACATGTGTAGAAATACAATCCATGTCATGTCCATTTTACGTTTTTTAAAACCTTGCCAGTCATGAACTAAACACTGTCTTAGTATGATCAAGACACTGTGCATTTTAGCTGGTGCCTGATTTAATTATGTGTTTGCTATTTTATTATGTTTTCCAGAATATTGTAATTTCTTCTATCCTTATGTTTATATTGCAACTGTTGCTCCTCTGCAATTTTACTTACTTTTCTCTTTATGATACCTAATCATGCTCCTACTGTTTTTTCCAGATTCATTCACTTAAACGTGTACGCATTGGGGGATACAGGCTTCCATCAGATCTTGGGTAATTATACTTGACAGATTTATTATTATATTTCCTTCATCAACAGTGTTTATTTTTCTCTATGTAAATGGCAAATAAGTATGCCTTAAACCTATCAAAAAAGGCAGAACAAGGTGATGCCTAGGGACAAGGTGCACCAAGGCGATGGGTGCCCAGTTGACATTTATTGGAAAAAACTAAGGTTATCACACCGGTGCTTACAATTGTGTTTTTGATATCCACTTGTATTAGATTATATTGGAGCTAGGGTGTGTCACATGTTATATTTTCCATCAACGGGTAAAAATTGGTCCTCAATAAGTTTTTCTTTTGTTATGTGTTAGTGTGGTTTACTATTCATTGATATTAGGTCATTATTTAATTTTATTTGATGTTGTATCACTAATGACATGATGCTCTTCTTCAACATGTTGAGAGTATTTCTTGTTAATTTGAGACCTTATAACGTCAAAATTGCTTAAAGCTATTTGCATTATATGTAAAACAACCAACTTCCTTTTGTTGTCTAGGCGGCGCATGCATGGTAGGGGTGATACCAACACCAACATGCTTGAGTCATTGCTTTGCTTGCTTGTCACCTTAGTGTCATTGTGTTATGTACTGACACAAATAAGCAAATTTTTTTGTGCTTGATACATTGTTGTTTCTCTTTACCATTTCCAGCCTCCGAAAATATGTTGAACTAAAACAAAGTGATCTGAAAGTGTTTGGAAGAAGAGATTTGTAGGAGTGCTCAAGAAAAGCTGTGATGGTATGAATCCTCTACTCCTTTATACTTACAGATGTTACCATTAGAACGTATTTTATATCTCTAACAATCTTCCTGTGGCTCATAAATCACGCACACATGGTTTTGTGCATGCACATCACCGCCATGATCATACTCTCTCAGCGCAATGTCAAACCTTGTTACTAAGATTAACGACAGTTTCACTCAGCACACCTCCGGCAAATATAGAGCACTTGGGAGCAGGAACATCGTGTCCAGGGTAACCCTGTTGATGCTATTGGAGATATCTCTGACCTTAACGCTTGGTGGTTATTGATCAAGTATCAAGCACTCCTAGTGATTGGGGACTAATGGAGGCGAATGTTCAATAGTCCATATGCATGATTCCTATCTTAGTGCTGTGCTAGGCACAATATTTTTGACAAGCCTGTTGCATGTGTCATTTTGTTTTGATAAACTTCTAAGTGCCTGTATAACTTTAAACTCCCTGTTCGGTCATTGGAATTCATTCCGTTTCTCTTGCTCCGGGAAGCCACACATTTGTATCTTCTACTTGGTAGTAGTATCCATAGCCAAACTTTTAATTCAAATATATCTACCCAAAAAAAGAGAGATTAACAACAGTCCCCTGTTGGTTCAACTTGCTCTTGGAGTAATCTAGTGACCAGGTACGTACCATGCGCAATAGAGACTTGTGTGGATAGAACCGTGCCAGTGGCTGTGGATGTTATACTGGTTCAGTCTGGGTACAAAAATTTCTCGTCTATATGGTGTACTGGTTTAAACAGGAGGCATTTAATTCTTCAAGTCGTTGCAGCCTATGAGCCTATATCTACCATGAAACAGAAGGCGTGAATCATCTAACCGTGATCATGGTGTCTCATTCACTGACTTCCTCGCAATGGTCGTTTGGCCATGGATTCTACAATATCGCTTCGCGTGGAAACTTTTCTTCTGTTTTGCCATAGATATACTGCGCAAATCACTGTGGCATGGATGCTGTGTCGCTGCACAATTATTCGAACGGTATCTAATGCGTCCCATTCATGTATGTCTTTCACTGATTAAAGAAGGATCCAACTCACAAACGTGCAGCGTACTTGTTGTCTTTCTGTTCTGTCTTGTTGTCGGATTTTGGGGCAATTGCTTGTCATGATAATGGTCGGAAATGGCGTAGAACGATTCGTATTGGGTTTATTGTGAGAAGTTTTGATTCTTTGAGTTTGATCGAAGACATTATGCAGTTGTTAAAACTATATTACACACCCTATTTCACATTATGCAACGTGGGTATGTTTTGGAGTTCTTTTCATGTGTCTTCTGATTGCAACTATTTCTGGTCTTTTTGCGTCTCTCGTGTGTGAGTGACCTGGTGTCATTGTTGTGTGATGAGATCTGTTTTTTTGTTTTTGTTTTTCTGAAATCGGTAATATCATTAAATATAAGAAGTCATTTAGCTATGAAAGTCATCACTAAGTGAACTAATACGTTCAAAATTATACAAAATAAAGGCAAAAGTTCTAAAACCAAATTGTCAAACCTTAGTCTAAAATAATACAAGCTAAATAAAGTATTCTGCGAATTAAAAGTTTACTATTAAAATCTAAGTTTCATTTCCAATTCCAGTAAAACTTCAAAGGATTGCTGAGCAATCACTAGGGGATTGATAAAGGTTGGAACTGATAGTCCTCTGGAACAGATAGTCTAATAGAGAAAATAATAGACTAAACTACCTGATTGACAAGTTCTTAGTCTTATCCATGTTGCATATTAGACATAATCTGGGAGAACTCCTCACGACTTTGACCTATACAAAAGTTTTATCTCTAAAATTTGATTAGCAAAATGATGTCAGAGATAATATAGTGAATAGGTTTGAATTTATTTTTAAAAACTTTATTATTTCTCTCCAACCAAAGACTCTATTGTAGTGATGAGATCTACCGTTATCTTATGATTTCATTCTTGGTACACAACTTGCCTCTTTTGATGTACGTTTGCTATTAGTTAATTTAGAGATATCTCATTCCTTTTGTTCTCGCTTTCACAAACCAATTCAGTGGTATGGGATTAAGATATGATTACTTTGCATGCTACCTTGGATCAAATTAGACTTGTCAATTTTTGACACGACACGATAACACGATACGAACACGACACGATATAATCGTATTTGGGTTTACCCTTATCATGTCTCGTGTACTTATCGTGTCTATCCAGTAGACACGATTATTAAACGGGTCGTTTTCGTGTCTAAAGTAAAAAACCTGATAAGTACACGATAAGTACACGTTAACTAATCATGTATAAAGATTATAACTTTCATTATTTTGAATAGTGGATGTTTATGATATGTTGTAGACTTATAATATTAACATATGGAAGAATGGAACTTGTAAAATATTATTGAATGATTGATTTCATGATTTATTGATTTGTCTTTGATTTTTCTACATGTACAAAGGCGTAAATGTTAAACGTGTACTTAACGGGTTATGTCGTGTATACACGCTAACAAATAATTCGTGTTTGAGTTTAATATTAAGTACACGATAATTAAATGGATTGTGTTTGGGTTTAACATACATGTATAGTATACACGTTTATACACGACACGATAGGTACACGACACGATTCATTTGACAGGTCTAGATCAAATGGTTTCTCAAGAGAAGGGATAAATAGAGAATTGTAGTTAATTTTAACACTTTTTGTATATTTGAAAAATGAATAGCAATAATAATAATATAATCAAACAATTTACAAAAAGGAAAAGGTAGAGAGACAATGAGTATGCACACAAGGATTTATAGTGGTTCGACCAATCCCAGCCTAGTCTATTCTTCAAGACTCTTTTTGAAAATTTTCCTTTCTATAAAAGAAATTTTATACTTACTTGTAGAAAGAAAACCTTCTCCTACCTCGTTTTCCGCGGATTCTCCTTACTTCAAAGAAGAAACTTGCAGTATTCTTTACAAGACTCTTTTACAACTCTTTCTAAGATCTTCCAATCAATAGCCAATGCAATGAGTAGAAGGTATGAAGGTTAAGGACTTGGGAGATTAGTATATGATGTGAATTTAGCTCCAGAAAGAAAGTATGAGAGTGATGTTTTAATCTCTAAATTGGTGGTTCTTTTTGGGGTTATTGGGACTTTATTTATAAGCATTAAGCTTAACTTAAATTGTGTCTAACGTTTACAAAATCTTTTACCAATTGACAACTGATTCGATACACTGAAAGTGTTCAGACGACCGAAATCAGTAACAGTCAGGCCAAATCGACATACCGAAATAATCGGTAACCCGAAATCCAATAGTGTCCAGACAGTTGAGTTTCCAGTTAACCGTTACCCCAATAAAATAATGTTTCCCAAAATTCGATATACCGAATGAATCAATAGTCCGAAAATGATCTTGAATCTTTTTCTCTAGATTTTTTCTAAGGATCATTCTTAATGTGTTTCCTATCTAGGATGATGACATATAATAGGAGATCTTTACATATCCTAGATAATACATCAAAAAATAAATACAATTATAGTGATTTTTGATATACATAAGAAACGACATTTTTGTCCTTTATCTTTTGTTTCTTCCGGTCTTTAATGCTTTGGTCTTCTTTTTCTCCATCTTTGAAGTTGACCATCTTCCTTACTTCCATGTTTCTTCTTATATCTTTTATCTTTGAAGATATCCATTCTTTTTACTAACCATAACCCTAAAACATATGAATTAAGACATAACAATAATTTTTGTTATTATAAAAAATTATGGATAATATTTTCCAACACGTTGGTGTGGTCTGTATGACTTTTTAAAGTGCCTGGTGCTTGGTGATATGTGAAGACTAAGGATACAAATGGATTAGAACTGTCGTAGATATGAATATCATTTAGACATGAAAAGTGTATATTCTTATCGTTAAAAAACAAATACTAATATAGATACAATATGGATATTTGATTGATGAACATAAATAAAAAAACACATATAGTAGAATATTAAAAAAAAAAATTAGGCCTCAAGCTTGAAATATATGTAAGTAAATATATTTTACATAACTAATCATATGAAAATTAGTAGATTATAACTTTTGTTATTATATATATATCTACATATATATATATATAGAGTTAATATAAGATAAAGTCCGTCCTTACTTTTGTTTGATAATACCTTTAATCTTATCCATCCATTATGAAGATCATCTACTGATTTGATTTAAAAAAAAACCAGAAACCACACTAAAAAACCACCTAAATTCAAAATTCAAAAAACCCCTCTCATTCTATTATTAAATCCCCCTCCCCTCCCAAAAAAAAAACACTCGCGACAGCAACCCTATCCTTCCCCTTAACCCCCCTCTCGGCACCTCGGTCACGTACACCACTGCCAAATTGCGCCCCCCCTCACCGCCATCGCCACCGCCACCGCCACCGCCGTCGTCGCCGCCACCTTCCTTTCTCGTCGGTCTAGCCAATTTGCACGTTGTGGTCATGCTCGAGATGAAGGCTCTCGTAAAGCAACCGGAAGACAACACTACCGGAGGAAGCAAAATTGATGGCGGTGGTGGAGGCGATGGAGCAGACAGAGGAGTCAATGCATGCGTGCAGATCCTTCTCCCACACCCCGCCGCCCCGCCGCATCTGCAACACACCCCCCCCGGCCGAATCCTCCTCCATCAGGCAGATCCCCACCCCCTCCCCCTCCCCCAGTGATCCTCCGCCCCTCTATGCAAACCCCCCAACCCTCCCCTTACCTCGCGAATCCTCCTCCCCATCCGTACAAAACCCACGGTGATCTTCCTCTCCTCTACACAGATCCACGAACACTCCTTCACCATCATTTTTTTTCTTCTCGGTGATCCTTTTTTTTTCTTCCCTCTATTGCAGGGAGTGGAAGAAGAGGAGGAATAGACATCTAATTTTGATTTCATAACAATAATCTAACTTGTTACATCTCAGATATCGAAACAAAAACAAGAAAAAATAGTAACAATGAAATGTAAACTTGAAACTGATACTAAAATAAGAAATTAGTAGTAACATAAAAACAAAAAAAAAAATGTAAAATTGTAACAAAAATTAAAATTAAAACATTACGAATAAAAAAAATTGATATTATTATATAATAAGGGATATTAATGTGTGATAGGATAATAATATGATTTTGTTACCATAAAGATTTATCAATAAATAAAAATAAAAGGAAAATGAGAATTCACAAAATCACCCATACAAACATAAGTAGTTTTGCTAATTTAAAATCTAAATTTAATCTCAGACATAAGATGTGATTTTTATAGTAGATGATCAAGAATCTTACCAAACAAAAGTAAGGACAAACCTTACTTGATAATTTACCTATATATATATATATAACGATCAAATCAAAGAATATATCTGTATAATACAGATAATGGATCTAGATCAGATATTATAAAAGATTTGAAAAATGATACCTTAAGATAAATATAGATAATTCATATCCTCTTAAAAATAAATACAAATAAGGATATGAGATGGATATTTCATATTCGTTTGCGTCCTTAGCGAAAACAGTAAAGTTATTAATCACTTGGATGCAATTTTCTATGTTTCTTTGGTCTATATGCTAGTAGAGTTGTTTGCATGACGCATACATATATACTATTTGTATTGTTTAAAATTGTGTCTACCATCTTTATCAGCAAATACGGACATCAACTGTCCTTTTGAATGCCAATAATTAAAAAAATAAAATCGTAAGAGTAGCTAATCCTATTTTGACTTACCCGCCCTGTTTGGATAGTCAAGCAACTCGTTCCAACGATGACAAATAAATCGATATTGACCCTCAACCCAACTCTCTTATTTATATGGTCCTTTAATATTTAGCTTATATTCACTTCTTATATAATTTATATTTATCTAATAGCTCAAATTACGTGAAGTCACTACACCTATCTATGCTCTACTTTTGGTTGACATCCTGTATGTTCATGGCCGGTCTTTAATTTCCATCATTTATGTTACAAGTACAAAGCTAACATTGTTTTGTCAATAATAATATCTATTATCAAGTCAACTAAACCAGTCCATCATCTTGAAACTTTTAAAATCTAGAAGTTAGATTCTAGATTATTTTCAAAAGTTAGTTTTTAAGAGTTTTTTTTTGTAAAAATTAGATTTTAGATTGTTTTTAGAATCTTATTTGAGATAAAAAAGGAATCCCATTAACGGAAACTAACTTCTAGTAATACTCTAATTACTTTAAAGTACAAGCATCAATGGTATGATTGTAAATAGTAATTACATTTTAAAATAAATGTTTATAAAGAACAATAGTATTAAAGACATTATGATATTATTTTCTCTAACTTCTATTTAAAAACTCCAACTACACGAAAATACATATGCATTATTCATCTAGAAGTTGTAATTTCTTAAGGAGTGAAATGATAAATACTTATTTGAAACTATTTTTAGATTTTTTTTCCCCCCAACTTTTAACGGAATGGTCAAAATATGGATAAAAGTGATTTCAAACAGACCTACAGATCAAAACGCAGCATAAAACAGGAAGACCATCCTACGGCCGAGAAAGAGCGGCGGAGGATAACAACGGCACCCATCCGATGCGCGGGGGCGCACGTTAGATGAGCCCAACTCGCTTAAATTTGCGAATTGCGACGGCGACTTCTCCTTCCACCACCACGTTCGAAGTGCGCGTTCCACCACTTCACTTCCCTCCCACTTCTCCGCTCTCTCTCCTCCTCCTCCTCCTTCGATTCCCCAAACGCCAATCTTAATCATCTTTCCTCACCCATTTTTCTTCGGCATCTGTCTCTTTCCCAGATCTAGGCTGACAGGTTTTGCTGGGATTCGGTTGCTTCCTACCTCTGTTTTTTCTCTATCAGATCCAACCTGTCGTTTATGGGAGCGGTTGGATGCGGATTTGATCCATTTGGTGAGTTGGGTTCTGGTTGATTTTGGTAAAATTTAGGGAAAGTTTGTTCTTTTTTTTCTTCCCTGGGGAATCTTTGATGAGATTGGGATTCTATATAATAAAAGGTGGATTCTTTCTTTGCTGCGTTTCGACTTTTGTGCCGTGGCGGTTGTGTTGTTTGTGGTTTGATGGGAAGAAGATTGGGATTTGGGTGTTTAGATTGTTGCTGATAGAAATATGGGTTCGGATGATAGGGAGTTCAAGAGCAGTGAGCCATTGCTCTTTTGCGAGGTAGATGGTGTTGATAAGGGTGAGGAAGAGGAAGCCAATACTCTGTTGCCATCAGGGGGAGGAGGAGCTGATGTCAAGGAGATGGTAAAGTGGAAGGAGAATGTGAAGAGAAAAGTGCAATGGAACGATGACAAGGGGAATAGGCTTGTGGAAATCCTGGAGTTCGAACCCAGGTATTTTTCTGATGTCGTGTAACGTTCTCTTATATGATTTCGACAAATTGGTTTTTGGGTTTTTTCCCTTCTTAGATGATTCTGATGAAAAAGATTGGTTATGGGTTTTTTCTCTCTTATATGATTTAGATGAAACAGATTGTTTAGGAATCTCTCTCTCTCTAGTAGTGTAGTTATACGAAGAATTTTCACGAATTTACATTCCTATGACTGAACATGATATTGTATTTGCTGTAATGGACACGTAGGATTACAGTATATGCAAAAAAGAGAGAAGGTTCATTGGATGTGTTTTTGTCTAGTCTAGTTTGATCCATCCTAATTTATTCTTTTTAATTCCAAGCCATGTAATTGCTTCTGTTTCATTTGTGTGTTTTGTTTTCTGGTTTTCTCATGTACTGATGCTATATTTTGCCACATAATCTTTTTTTATTGGGTTTGTTTGAATAATTTGATGCTGGACCAGGTCCGACATGTTCTGATTCCTATGAAGAGGAGAAGAAGAATAGATGTTCTTTATGAATTCAAATGTGCATCATGAAGGCACATTTGAGTAAAATTTTGGAGCTAATTATTTGATGAAAGTGGCAAGTGTCGCGATAAAATATAAAGTTGTGTATAGTTATAGCAGAACTGTATATTTTGGGTATTAATAATAATTTTTAGTAATACCAATTTTTATTAGATTTTTTGGCTGACTTAGTTGCTTTTACTTGATTTATTGGTTAGTTTGGCAATGTTTTTGTTGAGGATTTTGGTTTGCACCTTCGAGAAAGACTTAACTACACCTAACCTTTTATTTTATTTTATCTCCAATGTCACTTTAGCTTTACAGAAGCACCATATGGAACACCCATGTTCAAAAATTCACTATATATCGTTTATTCCTTCCAAACTAAATCAACGTTATGGTTAGATCCATTACCAGCCACTGTGATCGAAGCTTCCAGCAATCACTTGGGTATTTGGGGGGAAGGGATAAATATTAAATAGCCTAGTTCTTTTTGCACGAGAGGCCCATGAATTGCCATAAATTTTATACAGATGCTCAAATCGTTACTCAGTGCATTTTTTGTTCTAAAAAAGGTTGGTTGGATATAACCATGGTCTATTCCTTATCTATAAGATTGTATGTCTTCATTTATTTCTGATTCGATAGAAATAGGATTTTATTTCCTTGAAATAGAAATGTTCCCTTCTTCCTATTTTTCATCTCATCTTCCTGGACCATCCATGTCATTGTCCAATTAGCTTTCCTTCTTTCTTGGCTACTTCTTAGCTGTTGGATCCTCCTGAAATATATTTTTTTTTAGAAAGGAAGTTAACAGACTTTATTTTTACCTAGGGGTGGTGGCAACTCTCTACACCGATAGCTGCCAAACTTCTTGCTTAATAGTTTACATTTTGTTGTCATGGGGAGGCTTTACGTCGTTTACCTCTCCCATGGAAAACTTATTTTCTGGAAGCCCATTTAATGTGTTAGAAGAGAGATTGTAACGTGATAAGAACCAAAGACATTTATGTTTATAATTTTCACGCATTTTCATAAATGCTTATCAAGGCCACTCTAATGTTTTGGTTGATTAAGTTCCAGAAAAAATCAGTGTCAATTCTTCTGTAAACAAAAACAACATTAGAATCGTGCATTCTATTTTTGTAAATGAAATAGGTGAACTATTTGCTTTGGATAGGGATGTTTTTCTTATTTCACATTCAACATTGTACCTCTTTCTGAAGTTACGATCTCGAATAAGAGAATCAGTTGATATTGGGAAGATCTTTTGATCATTTTGCTCATATAATTAATTGGAAATGCACGATACTACCTCTGAGCAGATTGCTGATTTGTGTCATGTGATTTTCAGATTTCTGGCTGTGGTTTTCATGATTTGATCACCATTAGAAGTAAAAGTAATTAGCACTTAAAGAAAAATAATCCTAGGAAACATTTGATATGTGATAGTGGCATGGTGATACAACATTCAGATAGTTTTACTTGAACCAAATGCATTCATCATGCCATAGATATCTGTAATATTTAAATATGCTTATGAGTTTTTTTTTCTTCTGTTCACATATTTGTAAGCCTTTGGATGGGAACAAATTGGTAAAACTTGATCCTATATACCTTTTTCGAAATCTGATGAAATTTGGGATGATTAGCTTGCTTAAGGCTGATGTTGTATCTACCATCAGTGTCATAAGGTGTACAAAAGCAATTCTTTCATTTTTGTATGCTCATAGAATGACTGTAGCTTGCTTGGACTTCTAATCATGCAGGCTTTCCTGCAGCAATGTACTACCTTATCTAGATGCACCCACATCTTTTTCATGGTCTCAGTTTGCAATTGCCTCTTTATTTTGGTTCTTTTGCAGTGAAGCAAGTGATTCTGAGGAGGAGGATTTCTTCGATTCATGTATATGCTCTGTGATGTAGATATGTTGTAGGTACCAACTTTTTGTTGTTGACATGGAGCTCCTGCTCAACCGATGCAATTCTGAGGGCATGGTGTAGCTTACTCTGTTCAAGTCGCTATGGGAGTAAAATAAGCTGCTGCTATGAAAGAAAGTGGATTACTCTAGCAAGGTTTTCTTTTGGTTTTACAGTGGCTTCAGAATCTGGACCAGACTAACTCAGCAATTAACTTAACCACGTAGAGAGATTTATGTGCACGGTGAAGCAGAAATCGTAATCACGATGAATTGTTGAGGTAGTCTGACATATCAATCTTTGCACAGAAGAATAACAGGAATAAAGCTTCATCATCCATTGCATGATGTAAGACTTGTATATTCTGCATCTGTTTTGTCATAAATTTCCTTTCCACTTATCTTTTGGGTGTTAGCAATTATTCAAGGTGGGTGAAATGTATAATTTCTATATTCGGGCAACATTGCTGGTGGGAGATTACTCATTCTAGAAAAATTAGTTCTTGGATGGATGACACCTTCGAAAACATTGCTGGTGGGAGATTACTTTTTGTCTTCTTAAATGATTCTCCGGACAAGCTGCTGTTTCCGTCCTCTAAATTTGTGAGTGGTTGGTGTTGTTTTTTTTTTTTTTTTCGGTCCCTTTGGAAGGAGCATCAAAGCAAGGAATTATATTTCTTCATGGGCTAGTATATTAGATACAGTCTGGCCTAATAGGCCCATCAGAAATAATTGAACAAATGACGCTTAGCATAATGGGCAAGAGAATGACCACTAGAATTTGCTGTCCGCGGACAGAAGAGAAATCAACGTTAGAAATTCAGATTTGAGAGTATCAATCTCTTCGATCATGTTAGTGATTTCTCATTGTACTTCAGCTTGCTTTTGAATTTGAAGAATGACAGAGACCATCTGATTCAATCATTCTATTAAGCTTTAGACCATGAAGAATGGCCGAAGTTTCAACAGCAACAGAGGACTATTTGGAGGCAAAATATACCCTTATATAGCAGTTCTCCTTGTAATTGGGGTGTCATTTCTAAAGACAGTTACGTCTTCTCTTCCAAATAAACCAACAAACAGTGGACGCAAGCCAAAAATTTTCCGTGTCTTTAGGTTGAGCAGCGTAAGGGGGTTTGCACCATCCAATGAGTCATTTCAGAAAAGGATTCATTAGGGGCACGTAGTTTACAACCACAATGAGTGAATAACCGAGCATTCTTTGCTACTTCACAATCAACAAACAAGTGACAACCGGTTCCTTCGTGTTTGTTGCACATTGGACAAGATGCATTCATCATTAATACCCCTTCTGATGCATTCATCAAGATGCAGACTTTAGACTGAATTTTCCGGTGGAAGTTGGCATCCATATTCCTCTGTCAGTCTCACCAATGACTGCTTTTATGGTGGTATTTAAGATGGACTGAGCAGCATGAGAGTCCAAATGTGATGGTTGGTTGTTATTTTTATCCATAAAATTCAAGTGCAGTGGTCCTTTTTTTATATTCTTGTTCATCATACTGCTAAAAAGGCTCATCTCACATTTTTCTTAAGAACCATGGCAAGATTTCGTGTTAGGATTTATTCACCATATTAAACCTAAATGTGATGGCTAGAATTGGGAAGACGTGGCTTACTTTAGTGAAAGATTATTTAACATACTGTCTGAGCTGTGGCTCATTCTGCCTGGATTGGGTCTTGGTTAGTGGGCCTTCTTTTTTAGTAGACGAATAGGCTTGAAACATCATGGGAGAGAGCAACACATGTCAATTTCATGAACAAACCGGGAATAAGTATAGAGGATGATGTTTTAAATTTCAATTTTGTGAACAAATTGTATGTTGCTTGAGACTTTTCCTAGAAAATTGAGGTTGATGGGATCTATGTATCAATAATCAGCAATTTGTTAAATTGGATAGTTTTGTGGGTTTCTGGGTTGGGCCACACGTTTTGGGTCAGTTCACATTGGCACTTCACAGGGGTTAAACTTTCCTACAAAACTTCCGTCGAAATACAAATTAATTTTCAGCCCACCAAATTATGGACTGAACTGGGTGGGCCGCAGTGTACCCAACAGTCGGACTAATTTACATCCTTAGTTCCTCTTTGAATGTAAAATAAGAAAAGTAGGATTATGAGGAAAATGATATTAATATTCTGATAGTATTGTTATTCTATTTGGAAGTAATTTTGTTTTAGAGTTGAATAAATGTATATAGAGAGAAATTTTGGTTTGATTGAAAAGTAGAATAAGTATTATAATTAGTGTTGGAATAAGTGAAAAACATGTAAGTTAATAGTAATCAACTTGATTATCAAAATATAAATCTAATTTGAAACATGTATACATCATATTAAATATATATTATTTTTATACAAAAAACTAAACACACCATATACATGTATGCATCAGAATAACTTGGCGAAATAATTATATTCCACCCTTTCTACAAATAAGTAAACCAGAATAAGAATTGCTATTATGAGTTCATTTTGATTTTTACACAATCATACAAGTAGAATAGTAATTTTCATTCTGAGTTTACTCTGGGAGTTATTCTGAATCCAAGAGTTACTCCATTATTGTAAGACTTTGTCACGTTAGTATTATCCAAGTTGATATTTTAGACTATTATCATAAGAATCACATTAATGAGATTCGATATCGTAACATTATTAACGTAAGGTTTAAGTAGAGACGCCTCATGTGTTGCATACTAAAAATCCCAACTCAAACAACCTGTGAACTTTGTTTTGGCTTAATTTTTTAATTTTATTTTACAATCAGATTATATGCTTAGTAAATTAGTCCTTAACAAATGAGGTCTTTTGCTTTGTCATATGCCAGGTATATAAGTTTCAATCACGTTATAAAAATCATTTATCGGCAACAAATCAAACAGACAATTGACTGTAGGATTTAAAATTTAGAAATTAACATAGAATAGCAATTATTTCAAGTAAACACAGATTTCAAGTAAAATTTTTGGTAGCTAAACCACGTTCGAAGATGAAAAGGCGAACGAAAAACCCTAGCCGTCGCTCCCGCGTTCTCCTCCGTCATGCCACCTCCTTCGACTGGGCTGCCTTCAAGGAGAGGCTTTTAAAGGAGGAGGATGTCCCTCCTACTGCTCCGTTCTGTAAAAAGAAACACCGATCGGGGCAGTGCCCCTCTCCATCTTCTGCAAGACTTGGCTTCTCTCCGTCCACAACTCCTTCCTCTCAGGTAAGTTGTTCTGGGAAGAACCCCTCTTCCCTCCCTACTCCTGGTGGGGGAAACTTCCCTTCTTGGCAGATCGTCCCTCCGTGAGGAAGCCTTGCTCTTCTTCCCGGCTATCTGGTCGGGATCTGCCCTCACTGGGAAGATCCGCGCATTTTTTCTCTGTTTTCCGTTCTCTGAATGTTCTGATCTATGATAGCTCTTCGTCCCATATTTCTTATGTGTTCAATATTGCTATGACTGTGGATTGTTTTATGCATATCAAAGAGTTATCTTTTAGTTGGTTAAATTACTTGGATCATTGCCGTCTACATTCATATCTGGCTTATATTTCCTCCTTTCGGAGAAGTTCCCCTTTCTCCATCACATTTTATGATGATCCTAGCTTCGACTGTCCTGCCGATTTAGCCTCGTTTGAGGCACTCGTCCCAACTCAGCACTCCGGCGACCTTGCTTCTCACAGGGGCTTTTTGGACCGACCTTCGACTCTAGTTGAGCTATCAGATGACCTCTCTCTGGCAGGAACTTGCACTTACCTAGCGATCTTTTCCTCACCTTCTGACCCCACGATCACTTCTGCATCGTCGGTCGACGGTTTCCCTCAGGTGGGAGACCACCGGAAAACCTTCCCCTTCGCCTCCTTGACGGAGACGTCTGGTCAGTGGTCCTCTCGAGGCTCTGACAGCTCCACTATCTCCTCAGAGTCTGTCTCGAGTTCTGTGTGGAATTATTCTGCTTTTCAATTTCCGATAAATATGCTAGATTATCCTAAATCCCATCTTAATATCGTTAAGCCTGCCTCTCCTCTCTCGGGGAGTGTTATTATCGACAACACTTATATGTCACTTAGCGATAATATCGATGTCGATTCGGCGCTCTCTAATGATTCTCTCGTATCCTATGATACGACAGATTTACTTCCTTACTCTTATGCTTTTGGGCAATCTTCTGTCAGCAGCGAATTATGTCGCCTCCCAATCCCGTCTCACATTCATTGCCAGGCGGTTTCGTGTGCAGACCCTCCACTATCCCCCATACCCCTCTACAGTGGTCATTATGAGCCAAACTTATTACGCTCCACTGACAACGGGATTTGTTCTGACACTCCCGATTCACCTACTCCCCCATTTTCTTTTGGCTCGCGATTCGCTCCTCTTGCGTCTCCTACTCCACCCGTCTCCATCTCTGTTCTGCGAAGCGAAGCTACTCATCCTTTGGCAACTTCGGTAGGGTGGACTATCGTGAATCGCCGGAAGCTCAGCTCTCCTTTGGTAACTTTCTGTCACACCTCTGGACGTTGTTTTAGTTGTGGCCTGTAGGATCGAAAGGCTTCTCTAGAGGGGGTGAATAGAGAATCTTACTTTTTAATGTTACTTTGCCCAATTTTAACAATTATTAGAAATTATAAGCAATGTGATTAATCAACTAGTACTTATCATATACATTTGATGACATAGAAAATAAATGCACAAGATAGGGATGAGAGAAATTGAAAACACAAGCGATTTATAGTGGTTCGGCAACCCAGCCTAGTCCACTCCTCAAGATCCTCTTGAGATTTTTCCCTTATTCTTAAAACAATAAAAAACTTACTTGTTGGTTGTCCCACCAACTCCTCTCTTGCTCCTCCCATTTCTCTATCCCCGAAAAGCTAGAGCCTTTCCCTGATGCTTTACAAGTTTGAGACTTCCCTCTCACAAAGCTCGATTACAACAATAGCTTTACAATATCGCTCGTGAGGAGAATCAATGACAGAAAGAATATAGAATTACAAGTGTGTAGAGGTGTTTTTTTATCGAGGCTTAATTGAGTCCTATTTATAGCCACAAGACCATTGAAAGATGTGTCTAACGACTAGAAAACGGTCACAAACGGCTAGTCTTTCGGTATGCCGTTTTGACCTCCGGTATGCTGTTTTGATCTTCAGTCTGCACTTGACGGGCAATTCGGTATGCCGAAATTATTTTAGTATACCGTTTTTTCTTGAAACGGTATGCCGTTTCATCTCGGTATGTCGTTTCTGTTTTCATCTTTATCTCCTCAGTTTTTTCGGAATTCCGATGCTAGTGTCGTTTTCTCCTGCTTCGGTATGCCGATTTTCCTTAATATGCCGATTTGGTTTCTTCTTCTTTGAATTCGGAATGTCGATAGGTATACCGTTTTTTCCTGACTCGGTATGCCGTTTTATTCTGAATCGGTATGCCGAATTTTCCTTCGGTATGCCGATTTTGATACTTCAAGAAACTCTATAAATATTTGACTTTTTACACAATAAGCCTTACATAACTTAATTACATTCTTCAATCCTTTTTCTGAGTACATAGATTTACAACATATAAATCCTTCAGCCTTTTATTTCTATGAAAATATATCCAGGTGTAATCATCAAAATAAACAAGATATTTCTAACATGGCCTTCGTGGCCACAATCGTAATAACTGTAGATATTCTGGACTATGTTTTCGTTGCCTCTCCCATTCTCATTCTGTGGCGATTTGTAAATTCTTTCAGGACGAGAAGTCGTCTTCTTCTCCAGTTCCCATCATGACAGGTCTTTCCCCTCATAACCCTACGACTATTCCTCCTTCTGAAGCCACCTGTGACTTACTTCTCTCAATCTCCTGCTGTGCCCTTGTCTCAGCACACTTTACTCAACTCACTAAAGAGCTCCTTGAGCATCACATAGCCTCCAACTGGCCTCTGGCCTCTGGGGTGGAGGTCAAGGACTCTTCCCCAGGAAAGTTCCTACTTAAGTTTCCATCTCCCAAAACCAAACATGATACCTTTAATCTGTACGGTTCCTCTCTGCAATATTTATCTGCCTCCTTTATTCATTGGACTCCCCAATCCAATGCGGTCTTCACGCTGAGAGAGGAGGGTGTTTGGGTCAGGGTAGAAGCTATTCCTCACCACTTATGGAATGTGGATATTTTCCAGGTCATGGTCGTTGAGTTTGCTGACCTTTTAGAAGTCGACCTGTTTATAGATCGGGCCAAGCAACAGAGCTTTGATCGTTGTCGGATAAAGATTCACCATGGGAAAGATCTGCCTGATACCGGATTTTTTGCTTTTGGTAGAATAGTATACCTCATTAAGTATAGGCCAAGTTGGGACATCTGCGGACCCTCATCCTCCGTCAAACCTCCCCCTGCTGCTTGGCCTTCTCGATCTTCCCCTGGCCTAACCCAGAGAGGACCCCCCCAACAGGAAGCCATTCAAAAACACCAAGGGATGGCGCGGGGCTAGGACAAGGAAAACCCCTAGGACGGGAAAGAATGTATGGATTAGGTCTTCCTCCTTTCCGCAACTATGTGTCCCCTCCTTCGACTCTTCTGGCCTACTTCCCACCCCCTCATCCTCTGACAGACTGTTCAAAACCTCTCCCTCCCTCTCCTTTGGTACTACAAACTCTCAGGAGATTGACTCTCATGCCTCCATGGACGCATCAAGCTTTGTCCAAGCCGAGATCTAGGCTAGGAACATTTCCATGGGAAAGTTCAAGAAAATTCTGGCATTATACGACTACATGGAGAAGGATGATCTGGATAGCAATATGTCAGAATTACCTTCCTCCCGTCATGACACTCCGGTGCATGCCCCAGGTAACAGTGAGCCTCCTCCAGACTCTACATTTTGTGATTCTAGATCACTAAGTTATGATGCTTTAGCTTCCTTAACACCTCTTGAGAGTTGCTCTAATTTTGACAATATGCTAAATAAGGAAGTAGACCCCTTGATTTGGGAATCTTATCAGCACTTTCAAACTTTTTGTGGCAATATTAGCATCACCCTTCGGACTACTGCAGATGCACAAATTTTTTTTAATCAAATCAGGCTAGATCAAGGGAAACATTCCATTTCCCTGGATGATACATCCAGCTCCCATGAGAGGGCTTTTCCCTCTCGGTCTTCCAACAATAATTAATGATTATAGCAGCTTGGAACATCAGGGGTTTAGGATCTAGTGCTAAATCCCGAGCAGTGCGTAATCTAGTTAAATCACAAAAATGTGATATAATCATCTTAACTGAAACTAAAAAGAAGTCCTTCCCCTAAGCCTCCCTTAGATCCTTAGGGGGTAGGAAAATCACCTCTTGGTCCCACCTTGCTTCCACTGGAGCCTCTGGAGACATTTTGATTGGTTGAGATGGCAACTTATTTGATCTTAAAGCACATTTGCCGGGCACCTTTAGCCTGTGCTTACTTTTTCTCACTTTTGAAGATAATTTTGATTGATGGCTTACAGGGGTTTATGGTCCTTACGAAACACGTCTTAAATTTGATTTCATTGAGGAACTACATAGCCTCAGTCATGCGGTTAATGCTAATTGGGTCCTTGGAGGAGACTTCAACTTAATAAGATTCACCCATGAACATTCCTCTAGCCCTAGGATTACTGGGAATATGTTTATTTTTAATGACTTCATCAATGGTAACCATTTGATGGACCTCTCTCCTATCAATTGCTCCTATACTTGGACCAATTTCCAAGTAAATCCCACAATGGTCAAACTTGACCGTTTTCTAATCTCTTCCCCCTGGTCTTCCAAATTCCCTCACTCATTCTGCTCTGGGAAGGCCAGAGTAATTTCTGACCATGTCCTAATTATTTTAGATACTGTTAGACAGGATTGGGGTCTCACTCCTTTCCGATTCTATAGATCCTGGCTCCTCATTGATGGATGCAAGACATTTATCCAGGACTGTTGGCAGAAATCTAAAGCTCTTTTCCACACTCCTAACCCATTGGCTGGATTCACCTATAGATTGAAACATCTGAAGAAAATGTTTAAAAAACTGGGTTGGCCTGATTAGAATGGCCAGAAGCCAGAGATTAAATTACATTGAAACACGAATACAGTACATTGATAGCCTAACTGAGCATTCTATTATTAAAGATGAGGTCTGGTCAGAAAAGCAAGCATTGAGATCAGAGCATCATGAACTACTAAAAGAACAGGAGGTCTTTTGGAGGCAGAAATCTAGAATCCAATGGTTGAAAGAGGGTGACTCCAATTCTGCCTTCTTTCATAGCATAATCAATTACTATAAACGGACCAACAACATCTAATCGCTCACCGTCAATTCTAATCAGATTACTTCTCCCACGGCAATACGGGAAGCAATTGAGACTCATTTCTATAACCAATTTAACAGCCATCCTTGCCCTAGAATCTCTCTCAATAGAGATCGCTTGGCTCCCCTTAAGATCTCCAACCCTAAATCCCTTGAAGTTCCATTTTCGGAAGCAGAGATTAAGTCAAATCTTTTCAAATAACCAGGAGACAAAAGTCTAGGGCCTGATGGATTCCTAATGCTTTTTCTTCCATCAGTTTTGAGACCTCATGAAACCTAACATCATAAATATATTTTATCATTTCTAGGGAGTGCAAGGAGAAAATATACATGGTTTACGTCCTGAAAAATTGTGATGACAGAAAAACTGTTAGAGAAAATATCCTGGTAGACACAACCTTGCCCATGCAGATTTTGACGATCACATACAAATTTCCCGCAGGAGCAGACAATTTTTTTGACTCAGGAACCCATTTGCTTAGCATGAGCAGTACATGAACTAGGGAGTGCAAGGAGAAAATATCCTATTATCGTTAGAGAAATCAATCATGAATGTAAATGAAATACCATGTTTTCCTTTTAGTAGTTCATAATAACTTTCGGATACGAAATACTTTATGAAAAATTACAAAAAAGGTTACTTCTTGAGCAAATATGAATGCGTTCTTTAATTTGATCTGAGTATGTCTTGTCATGCCATGAAATTGTATTGAAATGTCTATTGCAAATGATAAAATGAAAATCGTAAACAGAATGGAATACCTTTATTTCTTGCATGCGAAGGGGACTTGCATCCACAGGAAACCAGTCAATCCCCTCTACGCCTCTACCCAACGACCTGGTTTTAGAATCTGTTGCTTGTTCCACCTCACTCTTCCAACAGAAAGTTTGTTTCTCTCTCTCTCTCTCTCTCTCTCTCTCTCTCTCTCTCTCTCTCTCTCTCTCTCTCTCTCTCTCTCTCTCTCACA